>CAMPDV010000854.1:0-168622 GCA_946699065.1 Loxodes magnus
GCTTACTTAAACTAGGATTATTTATTAGATGTAATAAGCTTAATATTATTATCATAGCTTTGGTACTTATTTTTTTATTTTAGCAATTAAGCTATCATTGCCTAATCATCTAATGGGTTAAGATATTATCTAACATCTTCTTGGTTCATATTTTTAAGCCCTTCTAATCAAGAGACTAATAGAAGGAAATTAGTTATGCAAATAAGATCTTACAAGTAATTATTAGTAAGAACTATGATCTTTATTTATACCTAATATGCTATAAGGGTTTAATAGTATACTCATATAAGTATTTAGTGCATATTAAGAATAATATGCTTAGTGCTAGTAAATATGTTACTGTATATGTAACTAATATAACTATCAATGATGCTATTGCTTAAATAAGTAACTCTAGTTATATGTAATTTATGATGTATTCAATCAATGCTATACTTAAGATATATCAAATCTGCTAGCTTTATACAGTAAATTTTATAGTGAATTTTATTAAAGGAAAATTGCCAAGAGTTATGATATCAAATCTGGGAAATTTATAGTTAATCAAAATTAGAAATTAGTTGAAAGAAGTGGAAGTTAACTATTAAATACAGCTAGTTGCTAGTCTTTCGGTTTTAAGAGTATTTTATATCGAATAGCTGATATTTTAGAAGTTTTAATGAATAAATTTATATAGTATCTAACTGCATCTAAAAAGTATATCTTGAAAGAAATTTAATAAGCAAATAGAACAGAAATGCAAGAAAATTATAACATATCTAAGAACTAGACTAATTCAAAAGAAAGGTAAGGAACATATAGTATAGTAGCAGTATATGACTAAATAGTTATTTAAGTTATATTAATTGTTTTCATACCTTAAAATTTAATTTACTAGCAAAGTTTTAGTTAAAAGTACAAACTTAAAAGCTTTTACAAAATAATTTTTCTTTTAATATTTTTATTTGTTTTTGAAATCTGCTAAGAGCCAGTTTTATTTCGAGTTTGTCAATTAAAAGATCTTTATTGAGAATGTTTGCTAGAATTCTTAAGGCTAAAGATTTTAAACTTATAATTTAGGAAGAAGAAAAGATAGAGTTATCATCTCAATTAAAACTTTGTTAAGGAATTTTTTATTTTTTCTAGTTTATTTTCTTTGTTAGTGTTTAAATTAGGGGCTAAAAAAGATAGTAAATCAATGAAAAAATGAAAAGATAATTAGTTACATAGGAAGAATAAAAATATTCTTAAAACAATCTTAAATAAAGATAATTAAAAAAATGCAAATTTTGTCAATCTCTTCAACATTTATTATGAAACAGCTGATAATAAAAGAAAATAAACGAAAAAGTGTAAAAGAACATGAAAATAATTAAATAAACTATGAATAATTTAGACAGGCATAATTAAATAAAAGCTTCCTGTGCGTCCTCATGAAAATCAATAATGATAACCACCTATCTTCAAAAAAATTTTCGCGGTTTGCTACCACGCTAAAAATATGTACGCAGGAATTTATTTAAATCCCAGGGAAGGCAAAAACTTGCTAACTTTAAGTTCATATTATTATTATTATATATAATTTAAAGAGGGTGGAAAGCCCTTTCCTTCGGATGCTGCTTGGAGGCCCAGCAATGCAACAAAAAAATGAGCTCGAAAGGAGGATAAATCGGAGGAAGAGAAACCAATTACAAGAGAAGGAAGATGTGACAAGCTGGAGAACTCTGAATGCCAGGAGTAAACTTTCTTCATCATAGGTCGGGGAAATGTACCCATAATCGCATATTGCATCCTATGCTTTGGAAGGAAAAATTATAGGGACGTACTACAGGAAGAGGAAACAAGGAAAGAGAGAAACATAATTTTTTTTTGACATTAAATAAAATTAATTTAAAGAGCTGCGCACCAACGAGAGTGCTACGCGCTCTATAATCCAATTTATTTATTTATTTATTTATTTATTTATTTATTTATTTATTTATTTATTTATTTATTTATTTATTTATTTATTTATTTATTTATTTATTTATTTATTTATTTATTTATTTATTTATTTATTTATTTATTATTGAATATGAGCATAAAAAGTAAATCTACCCGAATTTCGGAATTTCATATTACTGATTCTGATTTCAAGAACGAAAATAAAATTTTTTTATGCTCAATGCACATATCAATCATTTCTATTATGATCTGAAAACACAAATATGGAATAAGGAAAAATCTTTTTCATATTAAATAAATTAATAAAATTTCTTAGTAGCATAATTTATAAATTAAATTCCCATTTTAAATAATCTAATTCTAAATATATCTCTAATTAATCTAAATAACTCTTTATATACAAATGTATAAAAAAAGAAAATTACTATGTAGTTAAGAGTTATGAGTATTTCTAAATACCTTTTACTTTTAATTTAAGTTTATATTAACTATTTATAAAATAATTTTGGTTTTTAAAGCGATATTTCTTAACTGAATTATTTAAAACTATTAAAAGACTTAATTTTATAAATTTATTATCGATGCTGCCAGTGATAATTTATTATCTTATTTAATTATTCTTTTTACAATAAATATAGATAATTTGTAATTATCTTAAAGTTTATTAATTCTGCTACTATTTTATATATCTTCCTTAGAAATTAAAATTAAATAATTTGTTATAATAAATAAATAAATTTGATTATAGAGCGCGTAGCACCTCGTTGATGCGCAGCTCTTTAATAAATGTTTCAATACATGTCTATTTCTTCAAGTAAGCCTTCAGGTAATAAAAATTCTTCTCTTATTAGTTCCATATCTTCATCATTTTCTTCTTAAATATCTCTTGTTCTTCTGTCTTCTATCTATCTACGTTTTATTGATTCTTTGTTACAAGCGTCCATTATTTTTATTTTACATACTTTGCTAATTTTCGTTTCTAATTATTTTCTTCTTAATCAAGCTTTTATAAACTCATAAAAATTATCCTTTTCCTGCTCTATAATCTTTTCCTATTTCTTTTTTTCATTCAATTTTCTTTTCTAAGTATCCTTTTTTTCTTTTTTCTAATATGTTTTTGATATAATCTTTTATTATCAAGTCAGTTTTAGCTCTTTTTTACTCTTCTTAGGTTCTAATGAATTTTTCGAATTTTGCCATACCTCATATTATATCAAATAGTTCCATTCCTTATCTTTCTACTCCTATTGTTCTTAACTTTCTAATACATATTTATCTACTTTCTTTGTATTCTGAGCATTTTTCTATGATATGCCTTTCGTTTTCTCTTGCATCATTACAGAAAGGGCATTTGCTTGTCGCAACTAGGTGTCTTTCTTTTAAACAATCCTGGCTCCCATTATATCTCGTTCTTATTCTAAATATGTAGCATATTTCTTCTTTTCTATTTTTATTGTATCTCAGGTAGTTGGGTGGTCCTACTACATATTCATCAAATCATGTTTTTCTATACTGTAGAGTTGTTATCATTTACTCGATTCTTTCTCTATCTTCTATGTATACTCTATGTTCTCAAATTGCACGATTAATGTTTTTCTTCCCTTTTTGATTATTATTACCATCATCTATAAATATATTTTTGTCTTCAATTTTAATTCTAATTTTATTGTCGTGCAGTATTGTTCAAAAATAAAGTTCTCTTCTTTACTTAGGTCGAACATTAATCCATCTACTGTTTTTCCTTAGTTACCTATTAGTCTGCCTCTTAATCTCAGCGTTTTCTGCCATAGGTAATGTTTAAATTTCATAAACTGTAACTCGTATTCTAGCATCTCATTTTACACTTAGAAAGGGGCATCTATGATTGCTCGTAAAGATCTTCTCTATATTATTTCTAATTGTTCCATCACTTATTTTCCTACAAGTTATTCACAATATGGGATAACTTCTGTCCCATAGCTGAATACTGAGCTTACGAATTATTCCTGCATTATATGGTGTTAATCCCTTATTCATTGTTATTTTACCCAGTATTCATGTTTACATCTTTTATGCTGCTTCTAGTCTGTTCTTCATGTGTTTTTCAAAGCTGACGGTCTCTTCTATTATATGCCCTAGGTACTAAAAGGACGTTACTCTTTCGATTCTTAAATTTCCCACCTCAATAGTATTGTCTATATTTTCTCAGTTTCTATTTTCTGCTGCTTTTCATATCATTCATTTTGTTTTATCTGCAATTTCCAGTTTGTATTTTTCTGCCCATGAGGTTAAATTTTTGATTACTTCCTCTAATTATTCTCATTCACTTATTAAGGCTAGGTCATCTGCATATGCGAAACATCCTGCATATATTTTTTGTATTCATCCCTCTTAGTTTTTAAAGTCTATCGTAATTCCTAGCTTTTAATCTTCCAAGCTATGGAGAAGTCTTGCTATTATTAAGTTAAATAGTCTTGGCGACGTTATGCTTTCCTGTTTTAGTCCTTTATTTGTCGCGAATGATTTTGCTATTAATTCATTGATTTTAAGTTTAATTTCTTCTTCACAGTAGAAGTTTGCTAGGAGTTTAATTATCTATTCTGGTACTTTTAGATCTTTTAGGATTTATCATATATCTTTTCTTTGCACCGAGTCGTACGCTTTTTTAATATCAACAAATATTACGAAAACATCTTTTTTGTTCCGTATTGATCATTCCTATACTGTTCTTAGGTTGAAAATTTATAATGAGCATGATTTTCCTTTTTTAAAGCCATATTAATATTCTCTTTCATCATTATGCAGATATCCTTATAGTTGCTAGAAAATTCATGCATCTACTATTTTTGAAGCATGATTCAGTAAAGAGATTGGTCTATAATTCATCGGGTTCATCTGTCCTCCTTTTTTGTATCTTAATATTATGTATTATTATTTCATCTCTTAAGGTATTACTCCCTCTTAAATCATCTTAACTATCATTTTACATGTTACTTCTGTTAGTTTTTTCCCGCCTGCTAATATTGTACCTACTTGTATTTCATCAGGTCCTGCTACTTTTCATTTCGCCAATTAGTTGATGATTTCTCAAATTTCATATTCGTTTACCGCTATTTATCTCTTGTTTAAGAATTTAGTTGGTAACGTATTATCGCCATCTTCATACAGTTTCTACCATTCATCCCTGAAAGTATTAACATCTTCTTTTAATAAGGGTACTCATTAATTATTTTTTCTATTAAGTAAGTTTTTTAGTTTCTTCCACGTATCTGTTAGACTTCCTTTATTTACATTGTCCATAAATAGGTTTAGTTAGTTTCTTTTATATTTTTTTCTTGATTAAATGTATTCTTATCTTACTCTTTAGTATTCTCTTTGATTCTCAATTTATTGATTTTAATTTATTTGTTCTTGTTCTTTACCCTTTATTTTAATTGTTTGCTGCATTTTCTAAAGATTTTATTACACTATTTTGTTGTTTCTGAATATTTATATATCTTAGAGTTTTATGTTTTGAATTTTCCACATACTATTTAAACTCCTTCTTATATCTTTTTCTTTCATCATTTATAAGTCTATGTGCCGTTTAGGTTATCAATTTCTTCTTCTTAGAGATTTTCTTGTATAAATCTTTCACATTTTTCTTATATCTCTTTTTTCTTTAATAGTAGGTAGTTTATTTTTGCTATCTTTTATGACTTTCTTACTTCTTTACCCATCTTTACCTATATAATACCAGGCCTATGGTCACCTATTACGTATGAGTAATAAAAATCACTTTTTATCACCTTTTCTCTCATTCTCTCTTCGATTAAAAAGTAATCTATTTTATACTCATTGTTTTAGTGAATAAAGGTACCTATTTCAGTTGGGTCTAGGCATATTAAATTATTCTGTTCCATAAACTGTGCCATTCTCTTTCCTGCTGAGTTTGTTTTCTTTGGCAGTCATTTTTCTATGTGCGCATTTCAGTCTCCTATTATCATTATATTAAGTCCTTTTTCTATTACTTATAGTTTAAATTCATTCACTAAATTATAGAAAGGCTCAGACTGTTCGTCGTTATTTGCAACAGGAGCGTAGACATTTATTACTGCTAATTATTTCATTATTTCTATTGCCATTACTCGCTCCTCCAAAAAGCGTCATTTGGTTTTTTTCATTCTATATCTCTCTGATCTCCTTACATATGTCGTTTCTAATATAGAATGCTACTCTTTTTCTTTTTTTTGATCCCACATTTATTAAGTTTTTATATCCTGCTATATTACACATATCTTTTTAGTCTTCAATCTAAATTTCTTATATTGTCATTATGTGGATACTTTTTTGAGTCATGAATTTGTCTAGTGCCTCTTTTGCACTTCTTACTCCCCTAACATTTGCTGTCCCTATTTTTATGACTTATTCTTAATCTTTTTTTACACTCATTCCCTCTACTTCCACTTCACCTTATTCTTCTTTTTATTCATCTTCCTTCTCCACCTTTTCTTCTTCTTATCTATCATTCTATACTTCCATATTATTTTCTTTATTAGTTCTTTCCCCTTTTTTATCTTTTTCATCTTATTATCTACCTTTTCCTTCTTCTTATCTATTCTAATCTTCTTCTTCTTCTTCTTTTTCCTTTTCCTATTAGTTGAAGTCGGATAATTGTTCATTTTTGTTTTTCGGTTTCTTAGCATAGTACATTCTCATTGAAGTTTGCTTCAATTTACTTCTTTCTTCTCACTTTTATCTTGCACCTTATTCTTTTTCTTCTTGAGTTTGTTCTATTTATTTTTGTTTTTTTCCTTTATTTACGTTTTTCCTGACATACTCCGTTATACTATTTTGTTTATTTCTTATTTCTATTGTTAGGGTTTAGCGTTTTTACCATCACCTATCCTATCCTTTTCTCTAATTTGCTTTATGGTATATCTTATTATTTAGTTGATTGTTTTCTATTTTATTTAATTATTTGAACATTTCTCTATCCCTCTGTCTTACATGTGTCCAATTCCATTTTGATGAAAAATAATTTTTATTTATTCTTTTAGCATAGAAGACTTTTATTATTTAATTGTTTAGTTGTTTTAATTATTTTTCTATTCTCCTCATTTTATTTCCTACTCTTCTTCCCTTGATTCCTCTATCTTTTTCTCCAATTATCCTCTTATTTGCTTGATTTGCTTCAAAATCTGGTTTGTTTATTGCTAAAATAACTTTACCTTCAAGCATCTCTAATTCTCTTTTATGTAGCTTTTTCCTTTTTGCTGCTTCTACCCTTCTGCATTGCTGGTCTGTGTGCCCTTTCACTTTACATAGGCAGCAGATAAAATTTACTGGGTGTTATATTCTCATTTTGTTTCCATTCAAATCTATTACTTCTGGGTATCCTCTTTGCTTCATCTACATCCTTTAAATCTAGGTAGACTACACTGCTCCCTGTTAGCATTGTTGTGTTTGGATATGTATGCTATATCTCTCCTCTTGATTTTCCATATTATCTTATTATTTCCATTACTTCCTTCATATTTTAGTATTCGTTAATTATGAAGTAAATTGGGTAGTTATGAATGTCAAAATATTCCAATTAATTTCTAGCTTAGATAGGAATTCTAACTCTTTTGAACGTTCATTCCCTGAATTAAGTGAAATGTTAATATCTTTCTTCATTGTTAAATACCATGTATACAATTCCGTTTTATTTCACTATGAACTTCGCCACTGCTTGTCCGTAATCCTTCCATATTTGATTTCTAAACACTTGTATAACTTCTTAGTCTTTGGCCTTTTTCTCTACTAAATCAATGTTTTCCAAGTATTGGTTAAAGTAAATTGCGGCCACCATTTCTGATAAATCATCTTAGGCATTTTAGTAGACCCTTTACATTTATTCTTCAGGGACGTTGGCTGAAATGAGCTGTTCATTATTTTGTTAAATTATTACTTAGGTTGTTTACTTTTTTTGCCACATTCCTTTCATATTTTGTGCTCCTCCTTTTAGTAAAGTCCGACCAATCATGGGTATATTGCTATTTTTTTCTATTATTCGTTCTATTATTTCGTGTTCTTTCGGTCAGTTAGTTTGGTCCTGCGTAGTCTGAGGTCTTGTATTATTAGTCTGGTTTCCATGCATAATAAAGAAGGTTGGAATAATTAAAGCAAAGACGTGGTAAAAGAAAGTGCTTCAGGTTTTCTCTCCTACCCTGAGGAGGTGATATAAAAACCCTTCTTGAAGCTAACCATTTTTTAATATATTTAATAAATATGATAAACAAACTTTAATAAGATTATTTTACCTTTACCTTTAACTTTATTTATTTTATATAGATAGTTTATAATAAAAATTTAATTAAAATAGATAATAAAATTATAATATAAAGAAGATTGAGGTAGAAGATAGATAGCCTATCTAAGGTATTAAATTAAAGTAGCTACATTTGTTATCTACTAAAACTTTAAATAATCTTTGATAAATTGATATCTACTTTAATACACAATAACAATATATTCCTTTATAGTTTCTAGATAAAATACATCTTATTTAATATTTCTATGCTTCTAGTATTAGATAGTAAATATATTAAGTATTTTAATTATTTTGCTAGAGAACTTAAATGTAAATTTTTCTTTTATATATTTAAATTTTTAATTTTCGTAAGAAAGAATCATAAATTTATAATTTCAATTATTTCATTTAAAAATTCAAAAGCAACTTCCTTAAATTTAGCATTACATAAAAATAATTTGTTGTAAACAATCTTAAAAGGTCATTGATTACTAAATTAATAGATTTTAATGCTATGAGGGCTATTTTTAATAAATAATTAGAGTTTATAGATTCTATAAAAAGGTTAAGTTATTAGTAAATTTTAAATAAAGAATTTATTATTTGTAGAATAATATATTTTTAGATACTAGACTCTGTTGTAATTTATAAAAAGTCTTGTTAAATCTCTCCATTTTCTTTGCTCTCTTTTTTTAAGTATTTTGTAGCAAATGCATTTTTTGTTAGATGTTGGGAAGAATTGCAATATCTGTACCTCTATATCTTCTACTTCTGTTTTTATTTCGGAATAATAAAGTTCTCAAGCTTTTCCAATCTTTCAATTATTTCCTTTCTTTAAATTTCTGATTCATCAGTTACTTAATTAGTCACAATATCATTTTTAGTTTCTTAAGTAATTATAAAAATTTCCTAAAATTAATTGTTTTATGATTAACGTCACAATTTCTCTTCTTTTAAGACTTTTTTAAATAAGCAACTTCCGTAAATAAATCGTTTCTAAGGAAAACTGTTCAATAAGTGTCATCAGTTCTTTATTCTTTCTAAAAGAATGTAAATTACCTCATCCTATTTTCCTATTTGCTGAAAATTTTTTCATTTTATCATATTATAAAGACATGATTCGTTTTCCTGTTCTGATATTGAAGTTTTTTCCTAAATTTCTATATTTGTTAACCTTGAAATGATGAGGAATATTCAAGTGACTTTTGCTTTTTCTCTTCTAGTCTGGTTTTTCTTCTATCATTTAATTGTTAAATTTTTGGTGCTTTGCTATTTTCCATTTTTTCCTCTTTAATATTTTAATTATCTTCTTTGGCTTAATCAATATCCTTAACTAAATAATCTGACATTTATAAAATTTCTCTTTATAATTTAAATTACGTGGCTTCAAAAATAGTTGGTTGTCTACATCTAGATACAAATCACTAGCATGAATGCAACATCCTGATTCAAATTCAAATTGAATTATGGTTTACCATCGATAGGAATTTGACGACAGGTATCCCATATCGATGGAGCTCCCTAACTGCAATATCCAAATATCAACTTCCTATCCTTGTACATTCTACAGGCAATCGTTAAAACTTAAAGACCTAATATTAGGAGTTATGGTATAGCAAGGTTCTGAGTTTTGATCAGAATAGATCAAAAAATTTTAGTTTAATAAATAAAATAAATAATATCTCTTTTATGCTTATAGTCCAAGAGCTATCTCAGCATCATAATTAATAAGATCGCAGATATAAAGATACTAATTTTCAACTTTGATTCAAATATTTAAGACTAAAAATGCATAGGTTAATTTATAAATGCTTAATATGCTAATTATATAACAGGCTATACTCCTATTTTTAGTTTTACTATTTATAAGCTTAATAGGAACTGAATTAATAGCTTTAGGCTTTAAATTTCTATATTATTAAGTTTTATCGCAATCCTTTAGATTTAAATTAAGAGAAAATTTAGAAATAATTGATTAGAGATCTAATTTCGCGAATAAAGAAGCAGGCTAAATAATTTTATTTATAACTTCTATTAATTGATAGCTATATGTTAATCTGCTTATGCTAGTTAATTTAAGGTAAATTAGAAATACCTTCATTTGCTAAATTTAAAAAACTTAACTTTTTTATTGACTTTCTGTTTATTATCTCTCTAAGTAGACTCTTAAAATAATAAAATTACTGAGACTATACAAAACTAGCAGCAATTATTACATTATATAGTAGTTTTTTCATTTTAACTACTTTTACAATATTGTGATATTATTGATTAAGTAAGCACAGTTTTAAGGGATCGAAATAGCTTAGACAAAATTATCTGGGTAATAATAAGCTAAAACTCGATAAAAAATGACTTGAAAAACAGAATTTAAGTATAATAAAATAGTTAAATAAAGTCAATTATAACTTGATAAAAATAAGGGTTAAGTGGGAAGAGCTTTAGCCAGCAAATTATTAAAATAATTTATTCAGATAAATTAAGTCAGAAGATTACTTTAAAGGTTAGCTTAACACTAAGTCATCTTATAACTAACTAAGAAATTTGAAGAAAACGGATAGCTGAGTATAAAATTTAATGCAATGCAGTTGTTGAGTGGAATGTTGTAGATAGATTAAGAAATAGACTATTACGATATCTCTTTCAAATTTTTAATTTTTAACAAAAAATGCTTATAATGATATTGTCTGCCAGTTTTGCCGATCTTGAAGCTAAATTGATTTCTTCGACATATTATCTTCCAATATTCTCACTTTAATTTTATCACAAAAATCTAAGTTTAACAAATTTAGTAATTTTAAGTTTAATCCTTAATCTCAAACCCAATTTAGAGCAACCTTTTGACTGAAGGTTGAATTCGATTAAAAAGGTTATATTTTTCTCTATTCTATTGCATTCAAAAAGTATTTTAGTAACTTTTATATGACTTTAATACTTAAAATTAATTAATTATAATTAGGGCTAAATAGTTAAGCTAGAAATAAGGAAAATATGATTTAAAAATATATTTAGTTAAAGATATATGAATATGAGTAGCATTTTCAATAGACAATTAAGGAATTTCACTATAGCATTAACTGATTTAAAATTGAATAATTTATATAAAACTTTAGAAAATTCATTTGGATATTTAATTTCTTTTATAAAATATTATCTAATTTATTAAAGAGGCTTCATTAGTGCTTATAATAAGGTTATATATTATCTCTAAGTTATTATTAAGCTTATTCTTCAGTTAAAAATATTAATTTCAATCTTAAGTCATACTTAGCAAGAATTTTGTCCTTAGGTTATTGAAGTTGTATGTTATAAGCATTATTATAAATTCTTTTGTTAAATGAGTGATAAATGTATTCAGTACAACGAAGGATTGATATTTAAAGCAGATTCTTGTGATTTTCTGTTTAAAATTTCATATGAAGATGGGTATGCTTTATAATATCCTTAAATGCAATAAGTTTATAATAATAGTCAGTTTTGTGGGTTATATAAAGAAACATTAGAATTGTCTTATATGTGAGTATTAAGAAGAAATTTGCTTAAAGTGTGAAGAACCTTTAACCTTTTCCAAGAAAAATGTGAAGAAAGCTGTTCTAATGAAATTTACTATGCTTATAACTAAGCATGTTTAAAGTGTGAATATAGTACCCAGAACTGCTCAATTGTAGTATAGATGGAGAAATTTGTACTAAATGCCAAGATTATTTTGTTTTATTAGAAAACGAATAGTAAACAAAATATCCAAGTAAAGGATATTTTGCTCATAATGGAATATCTCTAAAATGCAATGATAAATGTAGGAACTGCTCAAGTTGTAGTGGAAATGGAGAAATATGCAGTTAATGTGAAAATACTCTTCTCTTGCTAGATGTGTATTAAACTGTCCTAGCGACGAATTTTACAGTTACAGAGTTAATGTGATTTATACATTTTAACTTCTTTAATTTCAGATTCGGTTTAAGACAATAAAACATGATAAGTCTAAGCTTGAATATTAAAAAATTTATCCTTTATTTAGTAATTTAATTTAAAAAATCTCATAAATTTGTTAAATATCATATATAAAAATATTAGCGATGATAACCTAAATTTTTTAATAGATTCTGCAAACTAACAGCAAGAAAGAATAATAAAATTACATCAAAGAGTACTAATTTATTTACCCTTTCAGAATTGCTTGAAGAATAAATTAAAAATCAATTTTATGACTTTTGCATTAGAAATATATCTAAGCTATTAGATGTTTAAAAATAAAAGGATATAGTCATCCTCTTTCTGAATTACAGATCTAATTCTTTTTTAATATTTTTGATGAATCAAGTTTAAAAGAATGCATAAAATTGTATCTTAATTAGATTTTAAATGAAATAGACTAGCTTTATAAAACTTTGATTCCAATAAATGAATTTAAGATATCCATTAATAAATTTCAGACTTAAATCTTCATAAAATGAATTTAATTCCAAAAATCCCTTTTTCTAAGTATTTAGTGCTAGAAATTGACATATTATGCTAAATTAATAAGCGCTAGCTCGAATAAACTTGTCTATTTTTCACATTTCTATTGATAAAAGTATCAAAAATCTATTAAAAGAGAACATTCTTTTTATTATGAATATTTGCCCAAAATTTTTATTATTGTCTGATTCATTTACATTTTAGTCAAGAAAGTAATAAGAAATTTTAGTAAATACAATAACAAATGCTTATTTAATCTAAAAATGAAGGCAAATCATCTCATCAATCAGTATAAATTAATTAAACTTTTGGTTTATTTAATTGAAGCATTTCTAAGTAATTCTACTAAGGTTTTTAATTTAATTATCCCTTATTTTTGCTTATATCTTATTATCCTTTTTTTTCTATTTTAAATTTAACAAAAAACATTCTATCAATACTTCTTACAATTTTAGCAAGGTATATTTTAAAGAGATTTGAATGGAAGTACTATATCTTTTAATTTTAATTTTAACTCTCAACTTTTGGTTGAAAGATCTTTTTTAATAGGCTAAATGACATTAATTTGGGGGATATAAGTATTAGTAATCAGTTGTTAGTATATTTTTATTGTTTATTAAAAATAAAATTTATGAAATAATTATCGAAAAATTAAGTTTCAAAGAAAAGGGGTAGAAAAAATCCTTTAGGTTTTTGAACTTTTTATATTTGATTATATTCAAATAAAAATTCACTCTATCTCTACATGCAACTTTTCTATTAAGATTTATTTCTCAAAAGTTTCAAGCCAATATGAATTATTATAAAATTATTAACTCATGCAATTAATAACTAATTTAAGCTTCTTCAAGTTCTCTATTGGTATATCTGTTTTATATTATACCAATATTATAAATTCCTTGCTATTTAAAAAATTAAATAAAAATACAAGTATAACTTATTTCGACTGTAATTAAATAATAAGTATTTTAAAATTCTTCTATCTAGCTTATTAATTAATAATTATGAGGTTTCTTTATTTCATTCTAAGCATCTATTTATGGTAAAGCCTTTTATATTAATTTAATAGTATAAATCTTCTTAAAATAGCCATACAGTTAATTTAAACTATTGATTTCTTTATTTAGTCTAAGCATATTTCATCTTAATAATATGATAGTTATTAGATATTTCTTATTAAGATTCTAGATGAATAAGCTTATCTCTATGATGTATTCTAAGAGCATTTATAATTAATTATATTTAATTAAACTAATATCAAATTATAGTGATAAGAACTATTTATCTATTACTTTATCTAATAAAGCATAAATAGGTATTATTTACTCCTTTGAGTATAATAGTGCTTTTATAAGACTAAAGAACTAAATAAGTTGATGATTAAGTTATATAGATAAAAATGAAATTATTAAAATTCTTAAATTAAATTGCTTTTATTATTTAAGATTATGACTAATTTCTACATTTTTATATCCATATTATAATAATTCCTTCTGAAATTAAATAAAATCTTAGTTTTAACTTCATAATCTATATATCCCTTTGTTTATAGAAATATATCTTAAGTTATAAAATTATCTATACTTTTATAATACAACTATTAAACATTTATATTAAATCACTTAGAAAATAAATCTACCAGAAGAATTAAAAGCAATGAGAATATATTGTTGATTGTTGCTTATTTTTCTATCTATTTGTAGGTTGTATTTAATAGCTTATTTATATCATTTTTAACTACCCAATTTGTATCTCATTATAAACTTTTATTATTAGTTTAAAATTTTAAGTGTGGGATTTAATCTCTAAGTTTTCATTTTATTTTATAAGTTTGATAATTTTATAAAGTGGATAAAGGCTACTTAAAATACTAGGTATAATTTAAATCAGATAAAGCATAAATTAAATTTATTTTAAATCAAATTTAAATGTGAAATGAAAGAGTATTTTGCTTATCATTCAAACTTCTAATCTCTAATTTCTCCTTGTAAATTTGTTTTCCTAGGATTGATATTTTCATTTTCTCTTGACGTCTCTTTTAATCAGAAGATCTTATCTGCTTAGATTTTATCTGCTTGCTCATACTTTCCTCTTTCTTCGCTCTCCAATAATTTTATATCTCGTTGTGTAATAAAACTGGTAATGGTTTTGTTTATTATCTAAGATTCGTTGAAACCCTTCATTCCTAATTATGGTGGCTCTTCATTTCTGTCTTCAACTTAAACTTTAGCTTTACGATTTTTTTAATACTCTTTAACTAGATTAACTATTACTAAAATTAAGTTAACCAATAAACTTAAAGTAGCATAAGAAATGCATACTATTACAATAACTCATCCCAGTATTTCTTTCTATTTCTATTAGCTTTCGTCCAAAACTTTATTTTCAATATTTTTAAAATAGAAATTTAGGGAGTAAATTGGTATTAGCAGCAACTCACCAATAGCTTCTAAAGCAAATATTATTTTGCTTGTATATGGTTTAAATATTTATATATAAAGCAACCATAAAAAGCAACTGGCTATATATATGATTATTTGAGGGATATATGAATCTACGAGGATTATAGCTGCAAAAGAAACAAAGAGTCTTCTTGCTAGAAAAAGAGTCTAGAACAGAGTTTAGGGTAAAGTATTCTAAAACTTTTAGTCGAAGTAAACGATATATTTATCCTTAATTTTCTGCATCTACTTTTCATACTTTTCTTCCTTGAGCTCTTCAAATTTTTATTTAGAATAGAAATATTTTTTTGAGATCTAATAACTGCTGAAAATACAATAAATCTAGATGTTCTAAAATTAAATAAAGCTTACTAAGACAATAACTGCAAGAAAGGAATTAAAAGCTGCATAAAAGTCACTTAAACTAAAGTGAGCAAGTTACATCATAATTGCATTATTTATTTACAAGGCTTTAATACTATAAATCATAGTTATGTAGTTTCTATTTGTAAACTTAGTTCTCAGCTTTTCTATTTACTATTTAAATTTGAAATATCCGAGTGCTTTCAAAATTCCATCGATAGAAAAAAGAATCAACAATAGTAAAAGGGGATTTATGATATTAGAAAGTAGAGTGTAACTTCGAAAACTTAGAAGGACATAAACTTCTCTATCTACTAACAGATTATCAGAATCAAGTCTTTTAAACTTGTTATCATTAAATCCATCCTTTTTGTAATTCTCGTAGTAATAAGCATCTAGAATGTCAGTTCTTCTAACGTCAATATATGCATTCATGAAAACTAACTAAGTAGCTAAAATTCCTTGCAAAACATTTCCTGATGATGATTAGGATTTAGATTGGTAATTAACACTTGTAGAAACTAAGCTGCATACTAAAATACTATAAGTAAGGGCATTTGCTAAATAATGAGTGGAGTCGATTAAATTCTCTTCGGAATTGGATAAATTAAATTTAGAAAAATTCTTAATTTCTAACAATGCTTCATCAGTTTCTTCAGTTGCTTCAGTTGTGTTACGTTCTTCATTTCCCTCGTTGGTTTAGTTAATTTACTATTCTTAACTTGAGTTATTTAAAATACAGATGTTCTCTATTAAAATATATGGTTCCTCACAGTAAATACATTTAGTACCATTTTAGCTGCAGTTCTAGCAGCCTTCTATTTTAGCGCTGCATTTTAAACAGACTTGATCTTTAATGAAGTAATTTTAGTTTGGACAACTTTCTATACATTAATTTTCAAAAGAAAGGTAAGGAATTTAGCATTAAATACAAATCTATCCATTTATGCTACAACTGAAACAATTTGTAATACTCTAATTGCATAATTTGCATTCTTGGTTTTGTATGTAAAATTAATTGCTAGGACAGTTTAATACACAAGTATTTTCAAATAATAGATATGAATTTTTACACTAATTACATACTTATCCATCACTGGAACATCTTAAGCAGTTTTCTATTTTATTATTACATTTTATACATTTTCCGCTTTAAATGAAATAAGTATCGTCTGTGCAAATTTCTAAACAAGTATTATCCTGTAAAAGAAGAGTATTTTCGCACTAACTGCATATTTCTCCATTTTCACTACAACTTGAGCAGTTTCTTTATTTTTCATTGCATTTTAGACATATTCCATTATAAGCAAAATATCCTTCACTTGGACATTTTATTACACATTCGTTTTCTAATAAAAAATATGGATCTTGGCATTTAGTACATATTTCTCCTTCTATACTACAACTTGAGCAGTTTTGGATACTATCTTCACACTTTAAGCAAGTATAGTTATAAACATAGTAAGTCTCATTAGGACAGCTTTCAACGCATTAGTCTTGGAAAAGAATAAAAGGTTCTTCACACTTTAAGCAAATATCTCCTTCTTGTTTGCAAATTAGACAATTTTATTTAGTTTTATTGCAAAGTTCACACTATTAATCATTATTACTATCCTATTAAGTTCAAGGACATTACTAAACGCACTCATTTTCCATTGATAATTTTAATTAGCAAGAACAAGAATTACTTCCGAAGGTTCATCCTTTATAGCACTATAAGCAATTATTATTCTATGTATCGAAGCATTTGTAACATAAACTTCCACAGACAAGTTCAATTTAACTAATCTTGAATCCTTAGTAAGAGTGATCTAAGATAGACTGCAATTGATTTGAAGTAAGAAATTAGTTCCCATAATATCTTAAAGAGTAAATATAACCTACAAAATTTCATTAGTTTTAGTAACTTCCTTAATATATTAAATCTGTCTATGAAAATGTAATTAAGTTTTCAAAATAACTCTATAAAGTTTAGAATTTATAATCCATTTAAGAATAGGTAGCAGATAAACTGAAATTACCAAGGTTATTCATAGAAAAAGCAACAAATACTCAATTATCTTGAACTAAATCTATTCTAAAAGAAAATTCAGCAAATTTTTTTGTATAGTATTGTTTTACACTAAAGAATGTTAATTTATCTTAAATCTATTAACTACTAGATAATTCCAAAAAATCATTTTAAGCATTTTTGAGTTGAAATCAAATAAAGCCTATTTAGTTAGAATCAATCTTTAGTCATGCAGTCACACTAAATTAAGTTTAAGGATTTATTCCATAATAAGAAAATGTGTTACTTTTAGATGAGCTCTACGTTATTTAAGTGGGAGTATTCGGATCCAGTATATCAGAAAAGCTAAGTTAAGATTGAATTTATAAGACCAAGTAGCATAGAATCATTATGAATATTTTCATTTTATAACTAAAATAAATAAAAATAATTACTAAATTTATTTTAAAGCTTAATCTTATATTTTTCATTTATATTCAAATAAATAATTTAATTTAATAGCTTCTACCTTATAAAATTGTATAATCAAAGCATGCTTTTAATTATTCCACATTCAGAGTATAATTTATTTTCTTATGTAAAATAATGAAGATATGATATACTTATTTATATTTAACATCTCATAGAAATAATAAAAGCTTAAGTTAATAATTGCATCTAATTAAATTTTATTATAATGTTTTAAAGGAAATTGTATAGCTATAAATATTTAATTTCTTCTTCATTTTATTCATTTAAGATAATTCTCTATTTCTTTAATTTTATCCTAATATCCTGCATTTATTTAAAATAACCTTCAATTTTTTATTTTTATATCAAGTATTTTATAGAGTTTGAAAAAACATTCAAACTGAAATTAATTTTAGTATTAGCATTTTTGTTGAAAAATAGATTTATAGGAAGTACAATAAGTATAAAGAAGTTAATGAAAGTTAATAGAAATTAGGCTATATAGTCATAAAAATTAAATAAATATTTTAAAATTAAAACTTAGAATCTAAAGCCTTATTAAATGTTCTTAACTAATAAATAGAAAATGTGAAAAGGTTTATTTAATATATCTAAACTTTAATAAAGAAAAGAACTTTATAAAATACAAAATCTACCATCTATTTATCCTTTATTATATAAAATCATTTATCTAGATATCTATAACTTTTATTCAGCAATTTAATAGTTAGAATATAAGCAGAGATTAAGTAAGCTTTAATTATTTTAAGCTTCTAAATCATAATAACTTCATAACTCAGCACTTGTCAACGTTATAAGCAATTTAATAATTAATAGTTATAAAGATAGCTAAATAACCTTTCTATAAATCAGCAGCTTACATTAATGATCAAATTTTTATTTAAATATTTGGTATTATTACAAATTTAAATCATTTTCGCTTATATTAATAGTCATTTTAAAATTTAGCTGATTTGTTAAAGCATAATTTTTTAAGTTAAGGATAATTAAATCAAAATATTTTACCTTTTAATTTTTAAGAATTTCTTTCTAAGTTATTTCCAAAATCTTAATATTTAGATTTTATATTTCAATTTACATTTAAATTTTATTTTTAAGAAACTAAGCAAACTTTTGAATAAATTTAGATAAATTTTAGTATATAGGAATAAAACTAAAATTAATAGTCTAAAATATAAAATATAGTTCTAAATTTAAGAAATGAAATAAGTGATAAAACTAAAAAATAAATTATTTTATATAATAAGCTACAAAATATTTTCATTTTTAGCTTTATTTTCTATAGAAATTTTAGAATATTAATCTAGTTATAAACATAATAAAAAGTTTCTTTAAATTATTTATAAAGGACTGTATTTGATTAATATATTTATTATATTTAAATGAATAAAAAGAAAAAATTTAATATACCAAATATGATAAAAATTCTTTATAAATTTAAGGCGAAATTTAATTATTTTAACTAAGTCAAGCAGTGTCAATTATTAATTAATATGCTATAAAAGTATTGAAGATAAATAAATAAAAATGAATAAATTAATTAAGATTCTAACAAAAATAGCTTTATTTTAATTAAAGCTGAGTAAAATAATAAAGAACTATATATATTTTGTAGCTATAATAGAAGAAGTGAGCTATTTACAATAAAAGCTGTTAAAATTTAATGATCTACTGTAAATTTATCTCTCTTAAAAAGTCAGAAAAATCAGTTTGCTTTCTTAAGAAAAATAATAAACCTTAATTTGCGTAATATTAAAGTCAATTTTAACACTTAAAAATATTGATAAAATAAATTTAATATAAAAAGATTAAAAGTAAATAAAAAAGAATTTAGAGATAGTTGAAAAATAATAAAATAAGGTTATTAATTACTAAAAAATATAAAAAAATTAATTTTAATACTTTAATATTATTCGTTTTTTCTTAAAATAATTAAAAGCGAAATATTTATTTATCTCGATAATATTTAATTTAAAATTAAATTTTAGTTTATAAAAAAAATTTATTTTAATTATTTCACAATTATAAATTTTAAATTAAGTTAAATAAATTATTCTACTTGATCTTTAAAATTTAAATCAAAAATCTAAATTTTAATTTCTAAAAATTAAAATATCATATTAAAGAAGATATTTCCTCTTAAATAAATAAATAAAATTTTTCTTTTGTAAATTGATTTTATTTCTTTGAATAATCTTATAATTAATATATAAATTTTTTAATTTTTATTTAAGATATAACAATAAAAATTTTAATTTATTTCAATATTTCTTAATAAATCTTACAATTCAATTAAGAAATAAATTTTAATAGATCAGCTGAACTTAAAGAAATTTAATTAAAAAAATATTTATATATTAATTATATTTCATTAGAAACTTAATTAAATTACAGTAGTTCACTCGTTTTTCGCTATAAGCTTTTAAATTTTCTGAATAATAATGTTTATGATTTTTCTTTCAAATTATTTTAGATTAAAAAATTTATTTATTTGATTATAAAATCTATCAAAATTACACAATAGAGATAATGAATATGAAGATAAATTATTTTAAATTTAGTTTTTTCATAATAAGTTCTATACATTTTGTCTTTTATAAATCTAGATAACTTATTCAATCTATTTTTAGAAAAACATTTATCATTAGTTAATTGTTTCTACTTTATAGCAAATTAGCTTTATTATAACTGTGCTTGCAAAGTTAATATCTTTATATAAGTTTTGTCAAAAACTGATGTTTTTTTATTTTTATATATAAAACCAAATTCCTTGTAAATATCATAATTATTATATTCTTCAAAAGCTATTACTTTTAGATAAAATTTATTTAAATCAACTTGCCAATAAAACTTTTTGTCTTAAACTTTTTATAGAAAATTACAAATTATAAACAGCTTAACTAGAATAAAGAAAATATATTCCACAAAATTTTAAAATTAATTAAAAGAAAAAAATAAATGATTACTACTATCTATTTCTAAAACTACTATGCAAAAAAATGATTTCTTTTGATTAAAGAGAGAATATATAAAAATTTTATTGATAAATAGTTTATATAATTTTCTAGTTAAAATAAATATAAACTAATAATTGTTTTAAGAGAAGGAATAGAGAGGATATTTTTTATTATTATGCTAAAACATCTTTACATTTGACTGTTTTATTTTAATTATAAAATAATTGTTTAGTAACTAAATTAGTTTAAGCATTAATTATTAAATCAAAGAGATTAAGATAAAATTATTTTATTAAAATAGATATAATTGGGAACACTTATTCTTTATAATCTGCTTGATTTTCCTTGTTATATAAATTTATTTAATGTTTTTAGATATGTTTTAAAATAATTAAATAAAAAGGATTTAATAAGAAGCTTTTTTAATTTAATTTAAGATTTTAGTTAAATCGAAAGCCGATCTATTATGATTTTAGCTACAATTCTAAATTAAAAGCTTAAAATTAGTTAATAATTTTGTGCAAGAAGAAAATAATAATTTTCTCTAGAGGTTTCCTTACTGTTTTAGCTTAAATTTTTATATATTTAATATCACAATTATTAAATTATAAATTCTATCTAATTATTTTTTTGGCTATAAAATATCAATGAATATCCACTGAAAGAAATTTTAAAATTAATATTTAAATAATTAATTCTTCTTTAAAGCTTCAAGCTTATAAAAAGGTGAATTAATATTTTAGATGCATCATAACCAAAATTCATATAACAATTATATAACTATTACTTAAATTCTAAAATATAGTAAATGATAATTCTACTAGAGTATTCATTTTATTAAATAGCTATAAAATAAAGGTTAAATACTTATTGAACAAATAAATTTAAATATTAAAGCACTTCTATGTTTACTTATAATATCTTAATACATATTAAATACATTTTTCATAAGCAATTTATTTTAAACTTCACAATGGTATTTAATAATAGCTACTAATAACTCTAAAATGCTATATTTTAATTCTAGCATTCAAATTAT
This sequence comes from Loxodes magnus, assembly GCA_946699065.1. NCBI lineage: Eukaryota > Ciliophora > Karyorelictea > Loxodida > Loxodidae > Loxodes > Loxodes magnus. Next base: position 21,917 of record CAMPDV010000854.1, read on the forward strand.
TTTGTTCTCTTATTTAGCTTATAAATAAGTTTAGTGATATAAAATATAATAACTTGCATGAAATTTGTATTATTTTATATAAATATTATTATTTTCTCAATCTAATTCAAATATTTATTCTTTTCAGTTCTAAAATAAAAGATCATAAAATCTTAAATTATTTATCAATTAAAATCTATAATTTTCTAAGTTTTCTACCTCTTTATAAATAATTTGATTACAAATCCTTTTTATTATTTATTGCAATATATTAAATACAATGAAAAGAATAGAATTATATAGTTGATATGTTGTACTATTTGTCTAAAGCAATTATTTAATTGATTATAACTAAATATTCAAACTTAATAAGCTTATCTTTATAATAATCATCACTAAAATTAAGATTTTCAGAATTTATGAGACTTATTGTTGATTTCTTTTTTTATTTAGCTGATTATATTTTAAAATATATATCTTTTCTACTTATCTAAAAGCTCTTTATTTTATACAATACTTTCCAATTTAAGTGACCGCATCTTAAACATATTATTTTCCTTTTAGTTTTTCTATTTGTTCATTAAAAAATTTTTGGTCTAATCCCGCTTATTTTAAACATTTTTAAAAGTGGGATTTGTGCCTTTTATAGTAATTATAGTTGAATGTATAGATAATTTTAATATTTTCCTAATATTTAATTATGTTTATAAAATAAAAGTTAAAAAGCTTAGATCCTTCAATAAATTAGGTTATAAATTAAATAATGGATAATTAATTATATAATAAATAAACTTAAGAAGCTAAAACCATTTTACACCAATAATTTCTAAACTTAAGAAAAATATTTATCTAACATTCTAATTACAAATTTAAATAAACTAAACTAAAACAAATCATATAATACCATATCTAAATTAACCATATAAAGATAACTTTAGACTAGCAAAGAAATTAGCAATATTTATAACTTAAAAATAGAAATTATGTATTATATTAAATAGCACTATTAAATCAACTTAAGTAAATCTAAGAGACTAGATGAAGCTGGAAACATTTCTAGCCTATTTTTAACTATTAAATTTGAGTTATTTATTTTTCGTGATGAACCCTATAATAGTGATACCACACTAATTTATTTATTATTTAGCAATTATTAATTCATATATCAAAGAAAAACATAATGAATAAAAGGTAATTATGATAGAAACATAATGTTTAGTTTTTACTTATATTTAAATAAAATAATACAAATATATAAGTATAGAGGCTTTAGCTTTAAATATAGCTATTGCTATGAATATTAATTCTTTTTATAGAAATTAGCATATACGAAATATCTTAAAAATAACACTAAAAGGAATAAATAATTAGATTTATTCTTTAAGATAAAGATAAAGATAAATGTTGAAGATATTAATAAAAGTTATAGAATAAAAAATAAAAAATTTATCAAATTACCAATTAATCAACCAATCTAAAAGACTTTAGCAGTGAAAATTTATAAAAAAATAAATAAACTTTATCTTTAAATAATTTCATAATAATATCATAAAGCTATTAATAACTATTTGGCTGGCTTAAGAAGATTGAGAAATAGAAATATTTTAAAATATCTTGAAATAAATTATTTAGAATATAAGATATTAAATAAAAAACATATTAGATATTTATAATATTAAACAAATTAAAAAGGTTCAGATTATTATAAAATTTTAAAAATAAATGATTATTAAGTTATTGTTATTTATAATTATATTAGCGAAATAAATAAATCTAATATTTAGAATTTCTATTTAGTTTAAAAAAACTCTTAAAGGGGAAACTTTATTTTATTTACATTTAAACATTTTTTATTTCTAAGTTTTAATGTATATTCTTCCTATAATTTATACTATAGAAATAAGCTTTTAAATTAATAAACTTTATTTTATACAGTCAGAATCTATTTTCATTGTAATATTCATAAAATAAAATCCTTTTTGTTATTAAAATTAGAGCTAGTATTTAATAATTAAAAATAAAAGTAGCTCATAAGGAAAGTGTTATAGCAAGTAAGTTTAAAAGAAAACATTAAAATTCTATTGTAATAAATATCTTAATTAGTTGTACCTAGTAAATAGAACTATCTTAATAAAATATAAAATCCTTTCTAAGAATGTTTTATATAATTTGCACAAAAGCAATATCTATATACTTTCTAAATAAAATAATTACAATTACTATCTAAAATATCTAATAAGTCTCTAAATAATACAAATCACATCAAACTATTTATTAATTATGCTTTTGTATTTATTATAAATATAGATATCTATTTATAAGTAGATATAAGCTTAAACTAATAAAAAATATAGGAAATTTAGTAAAAGTAAATTAGAATATAACTAGAATAAGATTGATAGTTATCACCTATTTAAATAAATATTAGCTTTATTTTAATTAACTAGCTATTTTATTAGTTAATTAAAATTAGATAAAGCTTAGTCATTTAGAATAGATATAAGAATATAATAATTAAAGGTACTAAAAAACAAATAATTGAATAGCATTTCAAAGTTAAGATTAATATTATATAGTAAAGCCTAAGTTTATTATTTAATTAAAGCTTAAGATTAAAATTATAAAATAAATAAAAAAGTATTTTAAACCTATTTTCATTAATGTAACTAATTAGATAGAAATTAAAAGAATTAAATTAAATTAGATACATACATACATACATACATACACTAAAATGATATAGTAAAAGAGAAAATATTAAATTAATTCTAAACTTAAAATTAATAAAAATACTATTTATTTATTTATTTTTATTAACTTTATTACTATTAAATTAATTAGTTATTTTATATAGTTAGTAAAAAATAAAGGAATATTAATTAATTATTTTATTATAGAGATAAAAGGTAGCTATTAAGTCTCTTGCATAGTTATTTAGGTAAATAGGATGGAATTTTTAAATTAAAATAATAATTAATACTTAAATTTAATTTTCTTAAATAGATGTATAGTATAAGAAATGAATGCATTAATTTAATTTAATTTATTAGGGTGTCTTTATACTTGTAAAAAGGAAAATATTAAATAAAATAATTAAAATCCTAGAAATAAAAATGCTAGAGCTTATTCAAGAAAATTAGAAATATCATTTCACTTTCAATTAAAAAGCGCATATCAATTATTTTGCTCAAATTAACAAACACAGAATTATATAAATCAGAAATAAAAGTGAAGATTAATTTAAATTTGATTATAAGTTATAAAATAGCTAGACAAGTTATAAAGCATCATATGAGAAACAAAATTAAATAAATTAGAATAAAAGCTGTGAAAAATCAAATAAAGATAAAGCTTATTAATGATATGAATATTTAATTAAAAATTTCATTTTATTTAGCTTTCTCACCAAAATAAAATAAACATTTTACAAACTAAAGATAAAAAGAAATTATCTATATATCTAAATTAGATTTAAAGCTTCAATTAAAAAAAATCTTACATTTGTGTGAATTTATCTTTTATCTTTTATTTCCAATAAACTTTATTAATTTATTAAGGATTCAATTAATCAATTTATTTTCTACATTTTCTACTAAAAAAAGACCTTAAATGGATAAATTTAGAATGTTTAGATGGACTACTAAAGAATTAACAGATTGTTTATGGTTATTTGATTTAATTAGCTTACATAAGCTTTTATTTTTAATATTATTTTATTTTTATAAATCTATTTTAGACAAAATTATTATTAATTAGATAAAGCTTATATCTTTCACCAAATTAATTAATTATTATCTATTAAAGGAATCTATTTAAAGCTAATCTTAACCAAATACAAAATTTTAAGGTAAGGATTCTCATAAACAATATTTTCTTAAAGTACTATGAAATTACTTAAAAATGTTAAAAATTACTTAAAAATCTATCTTAATAACTTGATATGATTTAAATTAGATAAAAATAAATTTATTAAAGCATTTATTTAATTAGGTGATAATTAAGCATTAATTGTAAATTAATAATCATAATTTATTGAAACAATAGATAAACTAATATATGCTTGAATGCAAAATAATTAAAAGCATGCTTTGATTATAAAATTTAATAAGGTAGAAGTTATTAAATTAAATTATTTATTTGAATATAAATAAAAGATATAAGATTAAGCTTTAAAAATAACTTAAATTATAATTATTATTTATTTTACTTATAAAATGAAAATATCCATAATGGTTCTATGCTGCTTGGCCTTATAAATTCAATCTTAACTTAGTTTTTTTGATATACTGGATTCGAATATTCCTACTTATATTTCGCAAAGTTCATCTAAAAGGAACACATTTTCTTATTATGGAATAAACCCTTAAACTTAATTTAGTGTGACTCAATGACTTAAGATTGATTCTAATTAAATAGGCTATACTTGATTTTAACTCTTCAAGAATTAATCAATTTTTTTGGAATTATTTAGTGGTTAATAGATTTAAGATAAATTAATATTCTTTAGTGTAAAACAATGCTATTCATGGAAATTTACTGAATTTTCTTTTAGTATAAATTTAGTTCTAGATAATTGAGTATTTGTTGCTTTTTCTATGAATAACCTTGGTAATTTCAGTTTATCTGCTACCTATTCTGAAATGGATTTTAAATTCTAAACTTTATAGAGTTATTTTGAAAACTTAATTACATTTTCATAGACAGATTTAATATATTAAGGAAGTTACTTAAGTTAATATAATTTTGTAGGTTATATTTACTCTTTAAGATATTATGGGAACTAATTTCTTACTTCAAATCAATTGTAGTCTATCTTAGATCACTCTTACTAAGGATTCATTCTTAGTTAAACCGAACTTGTCTGCGGAAGTTTATGTTACAAATGCTTCGATACATAAAATAATAATTGCTTATAGTGCTATAAAGGATGAACCTTAGGAAGTAACTCTTGTTTTTGCTAATTAAAAATATCAATGGAAAACGAGTGCGTTTAGTAGTGTCCTTGAACTTAATAGGATAATAATAATGATAAGTAGTGTGAATTTTGCAATAAAACTATATAAAATTGTCTAATTTGCAAGCAAGAAGGAGATATTTGCTTAAAGTGTGAAGAACCTTTTATCCTTTTCCAAGACTAATGTGTTGAAAGCTGTCCTAATGAAACTTACTATGTTTATAACTATACTTGCTTAAAGTGTAAAGATAGTATCCAGAACTGCTCAAGTTGTAGTATAGAAGGAGAAATATGTACTAAATGCCAAGATCCATATTTTTTATTAGGAAACGAGTGTGTTTTAAAATGTCCAAGTGAAGGATATTTTGCTTAAAATGGAATATGTTTAAAATGCAATGACAAATAAAGAAACTGCTCAAGATGTAGTGAAAATGGAGAAATATGCAATTAATGTGAAAATACTCTTCTTTTACAGGATAATACTTGTGTAGAAAATTGTAAAGATAGCACTTATTTCATTTAAAGCGGGAAATGCATAAAATGCAATAATAAAATAGAAAATTGCCTAAGATGTTCCAGTGATGGATAAGTATGTAGTTAGTGTAAAAATTCATATCTAGTATTTGAAAATACTTGTGTATAAAACTGTCCAAGCAATGAATTTTACATACAAAGCTAAGAATGCAAATTATGCAATTAGAGTATTACAAATTGTTTCAGTTGTAGCATAAATGGATAGATTTGTATTTAATGCTAAATTTCTTACCTTTCTTTTGAAAATTAATGTATAGAAAGTTGTCCAAACTAAAATTACTTCATTAAAGATCAAACCTGTTTAAAATGTAGTGCTAAAATAGAAGACTGCTAATATTGCAGCGAAAATGGCACCCAATGTCTTTAATGTGAAGAACAATATACTTTACTAGAGAACATTTGTATTTTAAATAACTCTTCTATAAATTAAACTACTTAAAATGATACTTAACAATAATGTTCTGATATAAACTGCTTATTATGCGAAGATAGAGAGATTTATTGTCAAAAATGCAAAGAAAATTTTGAATTGAATGATAATAATACTTGCAAACCTATTTGTGGAATAAATGAAACTTGCAGTACATGCTATAAAATAAGTAACTGTGACCTATGCTATAAATTAGATAACTCTAATATTCAATGCTTAAAGTGTTATTAAAACTTCATGCTCTTAAAAAATGAATGCTTATAATTCCAAAATATAAATAGTACAGACAGTTAACAAGAAAATTTCTCTTATAACTCATGGTCTAAAGCTGACTAGATCATTACTACTTTCACTTAAGTTATGTAATATTTATCCTAGTATTTAAACTTTGCCTTAGGAATTACCAGTGTAATTTTAGGGTCTTCATAATAAACAAATAAGTTTTAAAATTTATGGTTTGTTACATTCATAACATAAATGATAATGCTTAATGCTTATATAAATGTTCTTAGGCCTGCTAATCTTAACAATTATTACTTCTAAAACTTCAACTTGAAGCTTCCTTTTAGCCTAAATTTAGACTTTTTAGGAATTAAGTGAAATATCATGAAAATAGATTATTCATTCTGAAAATAATTAAAATACGATTCCTATGCTTTTATAGCTAACTCATTAAATTCCTTGCTAGTAATTTTAATAGTTTTACTACTAAATTTCTTAATTTAGTATTTAAGCTACAAAAATAAAGATTCAAAGCTTTTATAGAAACTAAGAAATTTATACTAGTATGAGTTAGTAATAGGTATTTGCTTAGGCTAATTTTTAAACTTAAATTTCGCTATTTTCCTATAGGTTTATTACTTAAACTTTAGAAAAGTATAAGACACTTTAAACGTATTGCTAGCATTAATATTTATGGTAAGTTCTTATACTCAGATATTCTAGATCATCATCATCTTTGCTTGCTGTAAAAAGTTATTTACCCTTTATAATTGGTAAAATAGAGTAAATAGTTAAGAAGAGGAAGAATAGCTAAAGAAAGAGAAAAGTAAATTTAATATTTTCTTCTAAGGCTTTTAGACTACTAAATATCCTGCTTACTATCCTTTATTTCTAGTTAGGCGTTTATTTTTAGGATGCATATTAATAGTTCTTTTTGATTACTATTAAGCATAAGTAATGCTAATAAGCTTAACTTGCTTGTTATAAATTTTGTTTTTACTATTTTATAAGCCATACGAGACAATAAAACAGAATTATTTAGAGTGTGTATTTGAAGTATTTCTGATGCTAATTTATTTATCTAATATCTACTTTGATATAGAAATGAATAAGGATAAAATAGAACATAGAAATGAGAAAAGTATAGAGTAGTTAGGAGATTTTGTGATGTACTTTTAGAGTATCTTTATTTTTATTTTAACCTTAGGGATGATTTTCCTTAATATAGGAAGTATTATTAATCACTATAAACTTAAGTAAAAAGTTAAAAGTGAAGAATAAAGTTATCAGAGTAACTAAGCAGTTGCTATATAATAATCTTAAGGTTAATAATAAATATCAAGAACTTAAGTTTTAGATGAAACTTAGATTAATTTGTAACTAAATAATTCTAGTAGCATAAAGCTTGAAAGCACTTAGAGATAAGAGAAATAATAAAAAAATAAACTTTAAATAAAGAATTTATAAAAAGTTGGCGATGATTTATTTCTTAATTTCGACATTTTTCAGAAACAAAAAAAGAAGCAAGATCTTGAGGAAACGAGAAAAGTTAAAAGTTAAAAAAGAAGTAAAAAAAAGCGAAATAAGTCAAAAACAAATGAAGTAAACCAAGATATACCAGAGCAGAAATAGAAGAAAAAAATAGAGCTGAAAAGCAAGTTAAACTGAAGAGAAATGAAACTTAATATACTAAAATTAAAAATTAATATAAAATAAAAAAATAAAAATCTTAAAATTTATTTAATAAATTGATAAATAAAAATAATTTTAAATATAACAACATTATAAGATACAATATGATTTTCACTATTTTATATTTATCATATTAAAAAAATGTTTTAAGCAAGAAAAAAATATTTTAGCTTAAATTAAATAAATAAATTTTAATATTTATATATAAGTTTTAATATATATTTAAAAATATTAAATATAAAATTATAAATAAATAGTTTAAAAAATATTAGCTAAACATAATAATTAAAATATAAAGTGAATCAATAGAAGATAAATATAATAATAATGTAAATTAATAGTTAGAATTATTTATTACTAAGGATTAAATAAATTATTAATGTCTAATTTTAAGATTAATATTTTAAAAGTTTTAACTTAACCTACTTTAGATCTTGGTGAATATTATAAATTTAATCAGAATTCATATGCTCAATCTTATTTATAATATTTCAATAACCTTAAAAATTTAAGATAATTTAAAAAATAAATAAATTAATTAATTAAACAATTATATAGAATTTATATAAAATTTAAAAGGAATTTTAATTATTAAGAAGAATATATAAATAATTAAAATCTATAAAACTAAACTAATATGCATTAAACGAAATTATATTTATTTTGATAATATTTTATTTTATTAAATATAATATTATCTAATTTATTTAAACTAAGAATTTTTACTTATATTTATGTTTATATTTTATGATTTATCTTTAAAATAAATTATTAGAAATCTGAATGAAAGAAATGCAAATTATTTATATCAGAATGTTTTTATTTATTTTTTAATCTAAGTATATTTGTATGTTTGTATAGATAGAACTATTTTTTTAAGGAATTTAGAAAATTTTCTTCTCATTTATTTTTACAATATTTTCTTTGATAGTATTTAAATTGGTGGTTATAAAAATGTAGTCAATCAGTGGAGAAATAAAAAGATAATTTGTTACATAGAAGGAATAAAAAATATTAGCGAACTAAAATATGAAAGAAGAAGAAGGGAAGAAATAAAGTTAAAAAGAAATATGATATTTATAAGTTTAAATAAAATGAAGTATCTAATTTAATCAAAAACTTCATATCATTTTATACTCATGATTGTATTTTTAAACTCTCATCATTAAATATTTTAATTATAAAAACTTTAAACTACCAAAAAGAAAATGAATATAAGCAAATGTTTAAATATATCTTTGAATAAAAGTTGCAAAAAATGAATTAAATAATTAAATATTTTCATATAAAAGTTAAAGTTAAAAAAGTTAAAAAGCTTTGTTAAAGCCTTAGTAGTCAGCCATCTGACCTATTCTATCAGCTTGTCTCTATTAGTTTGTCTTGAATTCCTACTAGACTTAGTTAGGCGGTGTAGCACTTCATTAGTGCACCATCCTTTAATATTCTGAATATTTTTCATCTTGCATGTAGCGTTCCTAATTATTTCTCCAAGGATTAAGATTTGAATTAAAGAATTTTTTTCAATAAATTTTTCCGCTTTATGTTGGATATATCCTAAATAGTTTTCTAAAAATATCTTATTTATTCTTTCTTTAAATTTCGCTTAGTTAGTAGCAGTATTTTCATTGGTGTTATTTAATGCTCACGTAGCATTTTATTCTTCTTTTAAACTATTATTCCTGTAACACTTATTTAATTTAAATTTACTACCTATTTTAGATAAACGTTTACTGTTTATTTAATTTGAGGCTTCATTTTCTATTTCCATAGGATCTGATTAATTATGTTAAAACGAAAATGGCATTCCCTGAATTTATTATTAAATTTAAAGAATTTTTTGTTCCAGTTTGTTTTCTATTTCTTATGATGATTAATATTATTTCTCAAGTAAAGACGTTATTAGTTTTTCTAATTTTTCTACTTTATCAGTGAGGTATCTATTTTTAAACATAAACTCTTTTAATGACTTAGATAATATTTCTATTTGAGTTTGTGTCGGAAGTTTTTTTAGTTTTGGATTTCCAAGTGGTTAATGTTCGTCATATCAATCATATTTCTCACTTTCACTCATTGTAATTATTTCGTTTTTTTATTTTTTAGAGATTTTCCTGTTTAAATGTTTTGTTCAAAGTTCTGTTATTTCTTAGAAGCCATTTTATATATATAGTAATTTTGCTTATTTATATTATAAATTTTTAAATTAGATTAGAAGATAAAAACTATATGCATATTTTATATTTATCTATTATTATATAATTATATAATTTATATTTTCGGATATAGTATTGTATATAAAATTCCAATAATTTAAACTTTTTCAAAATTAACTTCTTAATTATTGTTAATTAAAATATTTAAATAATTAACTTTATTAAAATACTTAAAATTTTAATTTTATAAATTTAAATTATTTAATAAATATCATTATTTTTATTTTTCTTTCAACTCTTTAATTTTTAATCTTTCTATAGAATGGTAAAAGATTTATTTTAAAAATATTTAGTAATAAAGAGCTTATTATATAATAGAGATTTAAATAGTTTAAAATATTTGCTAAGTTAAATATATTAATTTATTAATTTCTTTTATGAGAAAAAATAATAAAACTAAAATTTATTGTTTATAGCAACTTTATTAATAAAGCTTATTTATATTTTATTAAAAATTATAATATTAAATAGCATATCAACTTTATATTCTTTTGTAGTTAGAAGAAATTAAATATATAGATATATTTTAGATATTATGCAAATATTTTAAAGAAATAATGCTAATTAAAAAGTAAACTACTTTTAAGACTGTAAAAAACAACCTATTACTATTAAAGAAAACAAAATAAATAAATTAAAAAAATTTAAGTAAAATATAAATATAAATATATGAATAATTTTAATAATATTAAGGATATATTAAATCCACTAAATGTATTCAAATTTATATTTATATTAAAATTATTTAATTATAATTTGAATCTAAGAAACAGCATAGTTTTAAGTTAGAGAATTAGACTTTTAAAATAAATTAAATAAATTTATATGTATTTATTATTTTTAATAATATCTATTATTCTTATTGTTTTTTTATTTTTTATTATTATTTTTGTATTAAATAGTGCTAATATTTTTATATATTATATTTAACTAATTTATAAGGCTTTTTAAATTAAAATTACTAAGTAAAGAATTAATTTTTTTATATTCAAGCCTTGACTTATCATGTTTTATTGCCTTAAATCGAATCTGAAATTGAGTAAGTTTAAACATATAACTTTATAACTGTAAAATACGTCGATAGAACAGTTTTAATACACAAGTATTTTCAAATAATAGATAAGGTCTTTCACACTAACTGCAAATTTCTCCATTATCACTAAAACTTGAACAGTTTCTTTATTTATCATTGCATATTAGACATATTCCATTATAAGCTAAATATCCTTCTCTTTGACATTTTAAAAACCATTCGTTTTCTAATAAAACATACGAATCTTGGCATTTAGTATATATTTCTCCTTCTATACTACAACTTAAGCAGTTCTGGATACTATTTTCATATTTTACCATATATAGTTATAAACATAGTAAGTCTCATTAGGACAGCTGGCAACGTATTATTCTTGGGAAAAGATAAAAGGTTCTTCAAACTTTAAGCAAATTTCTTCTTAGTACTCACATTCAAGACAACTCTAATGGTTTCTGTATGTAATCCACAAAACTGACTATTGTTATATATTTTTTTAAAACCGCCATAGTTGCTCGAAGGTAAACAACAAAGTTATCTTCATCAGAGGTTGGGGAAGTTAAGTACCCATAATCGACTTTATGTCTTCCTCTGCTTTAGTTTGGCCTCGAGACATAAGATTCTTAGACCTTCGACACTAGCTTAGTTTAGCTTTAATTCTGGAACGAAAAAGAAATAATATTGCGAGCTTCATCAGAGGTGGGGAATTTAAGTACCCATAATTGTCACATGTCGTCCTCTACTTTGGTGATGCAATGAGACACAATCCTGCCATGTCCTTGGACCTCCAGCAAGTATTAAAGATTACGAGTATTCTAAAATTATATCAGTATTGAACATTTTTATCAGTACTGAATAATTATACCAGTATTGAACAAGGTTTATCAGTATCTGATAATTTTATCAGTAACAAACATTCTTGTCAGTATGAAACATTTTTTTTAAAGAGCTGCACACCAACGAGAGTGGTACGCGCTCTATAATCAAATTTATTTATAACAATGTACCATTCTACTAAATAATAAAACTCTTCTTTTTATGATTTTATTATTTATTAATTTTTGGTTTATCAACTAGTTTTAAGTTAAATTAGCTAAGTTCTTTTGTGTAGCTATTTTAATAGTTAGAAATTTTGGTTTCACTATTTAAATTTATTATAGAGATTAAGTTTAATTGTTGATAGCCTTACAAAGCTATTAAGTACAAAGGGATTAAAGTTATAAATAAAAACGTAAAATTATAGTAGTTTATTTTATTATCTGACTGTAAAATAAATGAGAAATGCTTAAGCATAGAATATAACCTTTAATCTAAAGTTATAATAAATGGGTAATTTTAAATTTGAATAAAAGGAAATGTTAAAATGCTAAAGTCAAATTTATTAATAGCTTAACAAAGGAAATTTGATATGAAACTAGTTTTTATAACAATTTTAAATTTTAAATCTTAAAACGAAAAATTGTGAATTATATCAAAGCTAAATAAATAAAAGCTAAAGTTTAAGGTTAAATTGCTTTATATATTAATTATAAGGAGTAAATGTTGAAAAAACATATCGAGCAACTAGGATTAAATTAAATCAAAAATATAATTAATTTATTAAATCATAAAATGAAGCTTATTAGCTATTAAGACAAATAGCAATTTACAATTATAATATTTAGCTTTTATGCAAAATGAAAAAAGTTTTATTTAAATAAGGATAAAAAATTATCTAGGATAGCTAAATTAAACTGAAAACATTTATTATAAATACTAAAGGGAAAAAGTATTGCATTTAAGGGGTGATTTTTTTTATTTTATAAAGATCTATTTCTTTATATGAATTTTAGATATATTAAATGAATCTTTAAACATTTTCTATTATTAGTTATGTATAATTAATAAGCTTTAGATTTAAAGTTTAATTAAAATAATTGGACTGAATCTTTATAACCACATGCCAAATATTAATGAGAACTATTAATTTTTATCCAATTCTCATTTATAGTTCCTATAAATATATTTTTCAATTAAAAATGCTAGTATTAAAATTAATTTAAGCTTAGATGTTTTTTCAAACTCTATAAAGTACTCAACATTAAAATAAAAAATAAAAAGTTATCTTCAATAAATACAGGCTATTAAGGTTAAGATTCTTCGCTTATAGAAAATTATCTTAAATAAATAAAATGATGAAGAAATTAAATATTTATAGCTATACAATTTCCTTTAAAACATTCTAAAAGAATTTAAATAGATATAACTAATTTACTTACGCTTTCATTATCTATATGAGATATTAAATAAAATATAAATTTAAAATAATTATATCATACATTTATATTGTTTCATAAGGTAAATAGATGTATACTCTAAATGTGGAATAATTAAAAGCATGTTTTGATTATACAATTTAATAAGGTAGAAAATATGAAATTAAATGATTTAGTTGAATATATATAAGATGCTAGGCTGCTTTAAATAAGTTTAATAAATAATTTTTATTTATTTTAATTATAAAATGAAAATATTCATAATGCTTCTATGCTGCTTGGCCTTATAGATTCAATCTTAGCTTAGCTTTTTTGATATATTGGTTCCAAATACTCCCACTTAAATAACGCAGAACTCATCTAAAAGTAACAAGTTTTCTTAATATGGAATAAATCCTTAAGCTTAATTTAGTGTGACTGCATGACTAAAGATTGATTCTAACTAAATAGGCTATACTTGATTTTAACTCTTCAACGACTAACCAAATTTTTTGGAGTTAATGAATATTTAAAATGCTTAGGATAAATAAACAATCTTTCGACTAAAACAATTATATAATCTTAACTGAACTCAATTTTCTTTAAGTATAAATTTAGTTCAAGATAATTGAGTATTTGTTGCTTTTTCTATGAATAAACTAGGTAATTTCAGTATTTCTGCTACCTATTCTTAAATGGATTATAAATTCAAAACTTGTTAGAATTATTTTGAAAACTTAATCTAATTTTAAAAATAAGATTCTATATATTAAGGAAGTTACTTAAGTAAATATAATTTTGTAGGTTATATTTACTCTTTAAGATATTATGGGGACTAATTTCTTACTTAAGATCAGTTGCAATCTATCTTAAATCCCTCTTACTAAGGATTCAATTTTAGTTAAGCAGAACTTGTTTGTGGAAGTTAATGTTACAAATGCTACGAAAAATAGAATAATAATTGCTTATAGTGCTATAAAGGATGAACCTTCGGAAGTAACTCTTGTTCTTGCTAATTAAAATTATCAATGGAAAACGAGTGCGTTTAGTAGTGTCCTTGAACTTAATAGGATAGTAATAATGATAAGTAGTGTGAACTTTGCAATAAAACTATATAAAATTGCTTAATTTGCAAGCATGAAGGAGATATTTGTTTAAAGTGTGAAGAACCTTTTATCCTTTTCCAAGACTAATGTGTTGAAAGCTGTCCTAATGAGACTTACTATGTTTATAACTATACTTGCTTAAAGTGTGAAGATAGTATCCAAAACTGCTCAAGTTGTAGTATAGAAGGAGAAATATGTGCTAAATGCCAAGACCCTTTTGTTTTATTAGAAAACGAATGTGTTTTAAAATGTCCAAGTGAAGGATATTTTACTCATAATGGAATATGTCTAAAATGCAATGATAAATAGAGAAACTGTTAACTTTGTAGTGAAAATGGAGAAATATGCAGTTAGTGTGAAAATAATCTTCTCTTGCAGGATAATACTTGCATAGAAAGTTGTCCAAACTAAACTTACTATATTAAAAATAAAGCCTGTTTAAAATGCGGTGCTGGAATAGAAGGCTGCTAGAACTGCAACTAAGATGGAACTTAATGTCTTTAATGTGAGGAACCTTATATCTTAATAGAGAACATCTGTAATTTAAATAACTCAAGTTAAGAATAGTAACTTAACTAAACCAACGAGGAAAATGAAGAACGTAACACAACTGAAGCAACTGATGACACATTGCTAGAAATAAAGAATTTTTCTAAGTTTAATTTATCCAATTCTGAAGAGCATTTAGTCGAATCCACTCATCATTTAGCAAATGTACTTACCTATAGTATTTTAGTATGTAGTTTAGTTTCTACAAGTGTTAATTACCAATCTAAGTCCTAATCATCATCATCAGGAAATGTTTTGTAAGGAATTTTAACTACTTAGTTAATTTTCATGAATGCTTATATTGACGTTAGAAGAACTGACATTCTAGACTCTTATTACTACGAGAATTACAAAAAGGATGGATTTAATGATAGTAAGTTTAAAAGCCTTGATTCTGAAAAACTGTTAGTAGATAGAGAAGTTTATGTCCTTCTATGTTTTCGAAGTTACACTCTACTTTCTAATATCATAAATCCTCTTTTACTATTGACAATTCTTTTTTCTATCGATGGAATTTTGAAAACGCTTGGACATTTCAAATTTAAATAACAAATAGAAAAGCTGAGAACTAAGTTTACAAATAGAAACTACATAACTATGATTTATAGCATTAAAGCCTTGTAAATAAATAATGCAATTATGATGTAGCTTGCTCACTTTAGTTTAAGTGACTTTTATGCAGCTTTTAATTCCTTTCTTGCCGTTATTGTCTTAGTAAGCTTTATTTAATTTTAGAATATCTAGATTTATTGTATTTTCAGCAGTTATTGGATCTCAAAAAAATATTTCTATTCTAAATAAAAATTTGAAGAGTTCAAGGAAGAAAAGTATGAAAAGTAGATGCAGGAAATTAAGGATAAATATATCGTTTATTTCGACTAAAAGTTTTAGAATACTTTACCCTAAACTCTGTTCTAGACTCTTTTTCTAGCAAGAAGACTCTTCGTTTCTTTTGCAGCTATAATCCTCGTAGATTTATATATCCCTCAAATAATCATATATATAGCCAGTTGCTTTTTATGGTTGCTTTATATACAAATATTTAAACCATATACAAGCAAAACAGTATTAATTTTAGAAGCTATTGGAGAGTTACTGCTAATACCAATTTACTCCCTAAATTTCTATTTTAAAAATATTGAAAATAATGTTTTGGACGAAAGCCAATAGAAATAGAAAGAAATACTGGGATGAGTTATTGTAATAGTATGCATTTCTTATGCTACTTTAAGTTTATTGGTTAACTTAATTTTAGTAATAGTTAATCTAGTTAAAGAGTACTTAAAAAATCGTAAAGCTAAAGTCCAAGCCGAAGACAGAAACGAAGGGTTACCATAATTAGGAATAACTGGTTTCAACGATTCTTAGGTAATAAACAAAACTATTACAAGTTTTATTACCCAACGAGACATAAAATTATTGGAGAGCGAAGAAAGAGGAAAGTAGGAACAAGTAAATAAGATCTTCTGATTGAAAAAGACTTCAAGAGAAAATGTAAATATCAATCCTAGGGAAAAAAATTAACAAGGAGAAATTTGAGACTAGAAGTTTGAAAGATAAACAAAAGAATCTTTCATTTCACATTTAAATTTGATTTTAAGAAAATTTAATTTATGCTTTATTTGATTTAAATTATACAAAGTATTTTTAACAATCCTTTATCTACTTTGTATAATTATCAAACTCATAAAATAAAAGGAATACTTAGAGATTAAATCCCAAATTTAATATTCTACTTATACTAAAAGTGTATAATAAGATACAAAATGAGTAGTCAAATATGATATAAATGAGATATTAAAATACAATCTTCAAATAGATGGAAGAATAAGCAACAATCAACAATATATTCTCATTGCTTTTAATCCTACTGGTAGATTTATTTTCTAGCTATATGAATTAAAAATAATTTAGTTATAAAAGTATAGATAATTTTATAACTTAAGATATATTTCTATAAGCAAAGTGACATATAGATTATTAATTATAAATTAAAACTAAGATTTTATTTAATTTTAGAAGGAATTATTATACTATGGATCTAGAAATCTAGAAATAAAAGCATAATGTTAAATAATAAAAGCAATTTCAATTAAGAATTTTAATAATTTTATTTTTTGCTTATATAACTTATTCAACAACTTATTTAATTTTTGAGACTTATAAAAACACTATTATACTCAAAGGAGTAAATAATACTTATTATGATTTTTTAGGATAAAGTATTTGATAAATAATTCTTGCCACTAAAATATGATATTAGTGCTAATTAAATATAACTAATTATAAATGTTCTTAGAATATATCAAAGAGATAAGCTTATTAATCTAGAATCTTAATAAGAAATATGTAATAACTATCATATTATTAAGACGAAAGTATGCTGAGACTTAAATAAAGGAATAAAGAGTAGAAATTAACTATATAGCTATTTTAAGAAGATTTATCCTATTAAATTAATAAAAAAGGTTTTACCATAAATTAGATACTTAGAAGGAAATAAAAATACTTTATTTAAATAATTTTATAAATAAATAAATAAATGTATTATAGGATATATCAATTTATAATAAAGTAACTATCTTAAATAAAATAAATATATTAAAATTAAAGTTATATACAAATATTTTCAAAGAGCTAAGGAAATATTAATAAATCTATTTATTTGATTTATTCAAAATTATTTCGAAGCTATTTAATAAATATTACTTAAAAATACAAAAATAAAATAGAAAAAAAACTAAATCAGCCCATATATTATATTGATATTTCTCTAAAGGAAATTTCCAAATATATCTTGAATAAAAATACCTAAAATTATAAAATTTAAAAAGTTAAAATTGATTATTCTTTAAAATATACCTCATAATAATTAATTAATAAACTAGATAGAAGAATTTTAAAATTCTTATCATTTTAATTAAGATCGAAATAAATTATATTTGTGTTTTTATTTTAATATTTTTACTAGCAAGGAATTGATAACATTGATAAAATATAAAATTGATATTCCAATAGAGAACTTGAAGAAACTTAAATTAGTTATTAATAACATGAGTGACTAATTTTTATAAATAAAGAAATTTCATCATAAGCGCGTAGCACCTCGTTGGTGCGCGCTTCTTTATAATCATGCATAATGGTTTGAAACTTTTGAGATTTAGATCTTAAGCGAAATTGGTCTTCAGTTTTTTTCAATCGTTCTTACTACCTTTCTTAAAAATAGGGATGATGATGGAGGTATTCAACTTTTATGGAATTCTTTAGAGTCTTAACATATTATTGATAAAAAAGTGCCTTATTAACGATATCTCTTCTCCAGCATACTTGATGAATTCATTCTTTATTCCATCAGGTTCAGCTGTCTTGCCGTTTGTAATATACTCAATATTTCTTAAATTTCTTCAAATTGGAAAAGTGCAAAATTTTGTAAGTGAGAAGGTGGATAATTGATAAGTTAAGTATCTTTATAAATGTGATCTATTTATCTTTTACTGAACTCAATTTGCTTCTATGTAATATTTTTATCCTTGTTTAGTACAAAAGCTTCTCAGCTATCAATAAAAGAGTCCTACAGTTCTTTGTTAAAATTAATTTAATTCCTTACTTTAGAGTTGATAATCTTTTTCGCTTAACAGATCATCGTTTACTGATTCCCATTGAGTTTGAAAAAATTCCTTTAGTCTGTAGCTTTTTCACTTCCAATAAGATTGCATATATTTGCTTCTAAGTTTTCTAGCTGTAGAATGAACTTCTGACACTACTTTATTGACTCTTCCTTGCATAAATAGCAGTCTCTTGTACTCCTAGTTCGCTCTTTTGGCAGCTATATACTTCATAGTGATATCTCGAGGAAGTTTATTGTAATTAGTATTTTATTTGACTATTCCTAAAGTGTTCATTACACTATTCTAAAGTAACTTCTTATAAAATATATTATGAATCTAAGTTGTCTTAATCTACAGTCAAAAACAAGAAAAACTACCTTAAAACTGATTTTAGTAATTTTATCTGTCCATTGGATCAAGTAGCTTGTCTATTTTATAGAATAACGGCTGTTATTTTTGGACATTTGTGGTGGCATATAAACCAGAGTCACCGATATAGTAATATGATCAGTGATTAGTTGATAGAAGTGGGCCTAGAAATTATTGAATTAATCAATATTCGAATGTTGTGTTGCCAATATGTAGTCATTGCAGTAATATTAATGGTAAACTCTATGAATGTATGTATTATCTATAGGGTTATTGATTATCTACAAGTCATTCTATAATATAACAATTTTAGTCGTGTAGCATTATTGTAGTTGTTAAGAAGATTGCTACCGAAATCTTCTAGTAGTGCATTGAAGTTATTAAGGAGGATTTGAGCATTATAGGGAAACGCAATGGTTATTTCATTGAGAATGTCATATACTTCATCTTTCATATCTGTTGTCTTGTTGTTGTTTGATATGTAGTAGGAAGTGAAGAGTATATCGTCAAGTTTTATTGTGCAAAATCTGAGCGAGACCTCTTCATCTACCTCTTAAATTATTTAGTATGCTTATTTTTTCTTTAGCCTATATGCAGACACCTCCTCCTCTTCCATAAGCATTTTTATAATAGTTCTGAAATCCATCTATTTTAACAGGCACAAATTATTCTTTAGCATGTGTTTCATTATTCGAATTAAAAGCTTAAATATATTAATTTTATTGATTATTAAGTTTATAAATAGTAAAACTCAAAATAGAAGTTTAGCTACTATGTGAAAAATAAAATAAACAAATAGAAAAAAGTCTATAATTAAAAACATTTTATAAACTACATTTCTAACACTATAAGATTATTCAAAATGCTTAGAAATTATATTCAAAAGTACTAAAAGCAAAAGATAGAGATATCTAATAAAATCAAAGACTTGTATAATACTTATGATTTTAGCTAGTTTAATTCTAATCTAATATTTTAATTTATGCTAATTTGAAAAATAAGTAATTTATTTACTTTTTCTAGGGATTTCTTTATTTATCTTTAGTTGTAGAGAAATAATTAAACCTTCTTTATAATTTTTTTTAGAAAGTGAAAGGTTTTTTAGCAAATAAGCTTTTTATAAAATTGAAATTGGGATTTGCTTAATATAAAATTATATCTATTTTTAACCACTTTATATCTCTTTTTTCTATATAAAAAATTGAAAAAATAAAATCAATGTTGTAATTAAAAAAAATGGAAGGATTCAAAAGAAGGTTTCTACACCACCTCCAAAAAGTTGGGGAGGAAACCTGAATCCAATCTTGGATAGTCTTCTTACCCTTAACTCTAACCTTTTTCTTAATTCTAACAACCTGAAGAGGAACAGAAGCAAGCTCAGAAGACAACACATGAGATAACTCCAACCTCAGAAGAGAAGCCCAGAAAGCAGATGAAGTCTGCTCTGCATCAGGAGGTCTCAAAGTTCAATCCTTCTGGCCAGATGAGCATGGAACAGCTCATCAAAGTGGTACTAAACCTCCAGGAAGAGGTTAGGAAACTGAGAAAGGACAATGAGAAACTGATGGAAAAACTCAACCTAGCGGAAGGAATAGAATCCAGACTTATGTCCTAAGAAAGAGAACTAAGCGCTTTCTGAAACATATCTTAAGACCAGAGTAGCTAATCCTTAAATTAGCTTCAGAAAAAATCTGATCTGAGTATTAGACTGGAAATACTAGAAAATAAATTAGATGAACAAAGGGGAGATCCAATGATGATTGAAGAGACCAATAGGAAGATTAAGATAAACTCCAAAAAGTAGTGAAGGAATGCTACTACTGCAATTCGACAGAACGCTTATGAAGATGCTGTAAGGAATTCCAAAATTTCAAGACGTAGTACTGGAATAAATAAAGAATCATACAAGCACAGTAGAGGAAGAAAAAATAAATGTAGTAGAGACAAATAAGAGAAAGATTATACTTAAATGAATAAGGATACATTTACAGGAGAAAATTTAATTAGAAATAAGGCTAGATCCGGAAATGACAAGAATAATAGGAGGAGAGAGGAGTAGAGACATCTAAAATTTTATTTTTAACACTGGAACAATCTAGTGTCCAGCATGAAGAGGTGAAAATCCTCGAAAATTGCTAAACTTAATTTATCCTATTATTATAAAATCAATGTTACCATCTAACAAGGTAAATTAATAAAATAAGTAGATATTTTTAAGTCTAACTAAACCAAAAGTAAGTTTTTATAGCATAATTAGCATAATTTATCAAAATAGAGTTACTTAAATTTTGGTTTTCCACAAATTAATTTGTTGAAGTTTATTATAATTCTTGATATATGATTGAAAATGATTGCTCTTCTTTTCTCCGTTTTTAAAATCAGAAATCAGATTACCTCCTTTAATTAAATTTTTTAATTTTCTGAAAACTTGATTATGAAGAAATAGTGAAAATTCAAGTTCTTGTGATAAAAATCACATTGAATAATGTTCTTCTAAAAAATTTGTTTAAAAGTTTCATATCTCTTGATATGTACTTAATTGCTGCCCCGGTTGTCGATATGTGAAGGTCGAAAACTCAGAGAATCCGACTTCAGCTCCCAAATGCTACAAAATCATTGGATAGTCTTTCGTACCATTAAAAAACCCTCCAATAAGTTGGCCTTATCGCCAAAAAACTCATCCACTCTTATCCGTGATGGCGTCTATTACGATATTACTAGTAGTACAGTATACGATATACAAGATAACTTGCTTGGTTGTCCAATAATTTATCGTCCATTTTTTATATATTTTTATATTAAATCAGAGTTTTGTTCTTTAGTTATTTGTAGAATCGAAATAGTAAAAGTTAATATGCTACAAATTCTAATTTTTCTAAAATCCCTATTTTCTTATTTTACAACTGAATAGTTTGAAGTAAAAAGATTAATTTTTCATTATTTCAAGATAAATAGTTCTCATTAAGACAAAAAATAAAAGATATAGAATATTCTGTTTGGAATTGTTAATTTTAGAATAAATTTCTTAATTGTAATTCTTATTAATTCCTTCGACTGTATTTTTCAAGGGTTTTTAAGTCTAATCAATTAAGAAATTACTTTTTGAGCTATTAAATCTGTTCAAAATCCTAAAAAGTACATAACGCAATACTATTAGATCATTAAAATAATTAAAAGGTTGTGGGAGATGAGATTGACCTTCTGAACTAAACTTTCTGTCTTTATGGTTAGGAGTAAGTTCCTTTCCTGTTACTGAAAGAATCCCTGGTCGGAGTCCTTTTTTAAAGAGAACACTATCTTCGAGATCATCCGCTCTTGGTTGGGCCTTGAAGTCTGGCTGCTCGTAGCGATGGACTCTCTGGCAGTGTTTCTGGAACACAACAGGATATCCTCTGTACTCCTAAAAAAGAGAGCGTCGGGTAGTATAACTGGAAAGAAGTTTCCGGTCCTCAAAATTCTTTTAGTTAAAATTAATGAATTAGATCATTAAAAAGTACTTTAAAGTCTTAATTTTTATTCATAAAATCAGAATAATTTTTCATTATAAAAATGGGGTTAAAGAAGAGATTCATATTAAATAGAGTAATATAAAGTGGGAGATTTTACTTAAAATTTTACTTTCCACTTTTTAAGAAGGATTTGCTTCCAAATAATTTTTAATGTTTTACCTTGTTATATCATTAATTAAAGAAAAATTAAGTTTATAGTTCTTAGGGAAAGCTTTACAGATATCTTCCATTTTCTCCTGCTCTCTCCTAAAATAAAGGATGTCGCAGGACTTCACTAGTCCGCCATCCTTGTCTCCTTCCCGAAATCCGATTGTCCTTCAGGTTCCTTCTCCCGTTATTATAGTTGTTAGCTTTTGAGTTGTAGTTTTTCTTTCTGTAAATTTATCATGTCCTTGCTGGTCAAAAGCGAAATAGTTCTTCTAAGATTTTATTCTTATTAGTTCTTTCAATTTCTGGTTTCTTTAAACAATTTCTCCAGCAGTGGTTCCTTTAACATATCTAGCATCGTATTTTTCTCCGATAGAATTTAATCTACTTTGTTTCTTATTATTAGAATTCCGATTCGATTTCCATTGGGATACTTGGTTACTAATCGAATTATCTTTAGATTATTACTTGTTATTATTCTTATTTTTCTTAAAGTTACTTTATTTGATATTCTAATTTAGAAAAATGAAATTGGAATATTTGAGGGACTTCGCTAAATTATTTATCAATTTATTCCAATTTAATTAATATTTACGATTAGATTTTACTTAGTGATTCTTCTATAGCGGGGAATTATAGGTCTACTTATTCAATCAATTTTTCTAGCTTGTCTTCTAGTTTTTCTATCCTTTATCTTTGTAATTTTAATTCCTATTAGATATTTAATACTCTTTGCTGTACCGATTACATGTAAGCTTCCTTCGATTATATTTCTTAGATTTATTGCTGCTCTTATTCAGTTAGGTTAGATTATTATTCTTGCTTTTTAAATGAGCCGAAAGAGGTCTATTTCTTAGTTGCAATTTTTCAATTGATAT
The DNA here is from genome assembly GCA_946699065.1 of Loxodes magnus. Taxonomy (NCBI): domain Eukaryota; phylum Ciliophora; class Karyorelictea; order Loxodida; family Loxodidae; genus Loxodes; species Loxodes magnus. Next base: position 45,368 of record CAMPDV010000854.1, read on the forward strand.
AATATAATAAAAAAGAAGAAAACATTATGAGTTAGCTAATTTATCTTCTTAGTTAATAGTATTAAGTTGCTCTTTTCCAAGAGATTTAAGTAAAAGTTACTTATCATATTAAATTTAATTATTATCTAGTACTACAATCAACATTAAAATTAGTATCAATTTATCTGTAATCTTATTAATTATAATCATGAGATAGCTCTTCGACTATAATCATAAAAGAGATTTTATTATAAATTGCCAGATTATTTAGCCAAATTGTTTATTCAAGTCAAAGAGGGTAATTAAAAGTATTAAAATTGAAAAATTGAAAATATCAAAGTATCAAAAACTTAACAAAGAAAGCTAGGAGATAAGCCAGACTAGAAGAGAAAAAGCAAAAGTCACCAAAATCTTCCTCATCGCTTCAAGGCAAACGACTATAAGGAATTTAGGAATAAATTTCAATAATAGAGAAGGAAAATGAGCTTGTATCTGGAAAATATGATAAAATGAAGAAAATTCTCAGCTAGAAGGATGAGGTAATTTACGTTCTTTCAGAATGAATAAAAGAACTGATGATACACATTGAAAAATTGTCCTTGGAAATGACTTATTTATGGAAGTAAATTATATAAAACAAAATCTTTACAGAAGAAAACTTTGGCATTAATTGCTAAAACTATTAAATTTGGGAAGTTTTAATTATCACTGAAGAAACTAAGAATGATATCGTATTTAATCAAGTAACTGATAGATTAGAAATTAAAAAAAATTAAATGACTAAAAAATATGAAAAACTTAGAAACTTTATTATTCCGAAATAGAAGATAAAGAGGGGCATATGCTGAAATTCTTCTTAATATCTAATAAAAAACTGCATTGGTTGCAAAAGACTTTAGAAAAAGAGGACTAAAGGATCTGTAGAGATTTAACTTGACTTTTTATAAATAGCAACAGAGTATACAAAAAAAATTGGATACAAAATAGATTTGAGTGAGATGGAGAGGAAATGAAACCATCAACAAAAAAAATGGTGGAGAAACCAAACTCAATGAAAATTGATAGTTGGAATTGGTTGAAAGGCCAATGAAAGTAACATTCATTAAATTTTAGTTGATAATAAAAATAATAAAAAGAAGTTGTCTTGTATGGTCGTCATAATTAGGAAATTACTAATCTTTATTTGATTAAAAATAAATATTATAAAAGTTATTAACACAAATTCGGCAAATTGAAAAATTGAAAGCAAAAAGAACTAAAAAAATATTATTATAATGTTCAAGCAAGAGAAAAAACCTAATAAATCAAAAAATTAGAAATCAAATTAATTTTAACTCTAGTTAAAGCAATAATTTATTGAAAACTGAGAAATTCACTTCTTTTTTTGCACTAAAACTAAATTTAGGAAGATATTGAATTCTAAAATAGGTAAATAGAAGAAATTAATAGAAATTTGCCTTTTATATTTAATCAATGTAAAGTCATCTTTAAAATTCTCCTTTTTTGTAGTATTAAAATTCAAAAATATTATCAATCAATTAGCTAAATAAATAAATTTGATTATAAAGCACGTAGTGCTTCGTTGGTACTCAGCACTTTAACAATAAAATCTTCAGGTAGCGATGATCTAGAAGCAGAACTCATCAAAATAGGCTAAGAATTGTATTAAATAGTTTAAAATTTTGTTAATAGTATGATTAAGACTTTTATCATACCAATTGGAATGAAAAAAAGCATTCTTCCTATTTTTGATTCAGGAAGAAGTATTTGGTGTAATATGCATTCCTATTGTTTTACTAAATAGTTTACACAAATTTTATGATAAAGCAATAACTTAGCAACTTTATAATTGTATCTATGAAATAAATATTTTATATCCTACCTAGTTTGGATTTATATGCCAAAGTTCCACCACTTAATAAATTTGATCTATTAAATAAATCATTGATTTATATCGCAGATGGACACATAAAAAGTAATTATAGCTACATTAATAGATTTAGAGAAGATGCTTCATAGCATATCAAGGAAATTATTTTTTTATCATCTTAGAAGATTTAGATAACCTTAGGACTAATTTAGCTTTAGAATCTTTTTACAATAATTTTGATGCTAAATCTATTTCTGGTGGATAATTTACGAGGTAAATCAAATTAAATAATGAAGCCTTATTAGAAAGCAGTTATGGTCCTGTTCTTGTCATTCTATATTTAGATATTGTAATAAGATATTAAGAAAGAAAGTTAAAATAAATTAGATTTTCTATTCGCTAGAAAACTTTTGTAGTACGAAACTTTGCTGACTAGTTAATCCTTCTAATTCTAAAAAATGCATAAATTGCTTTAAGCCACTATTAAAGTTTTATCTGAGTAAAACTTAGCAAAAATAAAGCAAAATGTGAATTAATAGGCTTCCTTATGAAAAATGAAAATAGGTATCAAATAAATTAAAAGAATAATGAAATATCTATTGCCTAAAAGGATGTAATTACTTACATAGAATATAAATTAGGTAAGAAGATAATTACAAACTCCATTGTGCCGTAAAATTATCTGGTTTTAGAATAACTATTTGTAAAATTGCTTCGGTACTTTCTAAATACGGAATAGCATATCGATATAAATTTAAAAAACTTTGCAGGACAGATAATGTTCATAAAATAGAGTATAGAAATGAGACTTTTCCTTGGATTGTATTTCAGGACTTAAAGGAATGACAAATTAATCTAATTTATAGTAAAAGCACTTAATTTCAATTATCAATGAGTGGAAAAGAAAATCCGTTTAAATCGATAAAGCAAAATTAGTTAAAAGTTGATTAAGGAGATTTAAGAGCCATTCTAGATATAAGTCTTTATGTTTTAGTGAGATAGATTAGCAAATTAAATCCTAATTCTGATATTGCATTTTTATTTTAAAAGTGTATTTAATATAACTAGCCATAACAAAAATAATATACTTAAAAGTCTTAAATTCCACCAGACCCAGGTTTTAACAGAGTGCAACTTCAAGTAATTTAGCAATTATATAAAATAAAAATTGAATCAATAATTCTACTAGGATTGTCTCTAAAGAAATGAACTATGAATATGGCGAGCTGATACATCAATTAGGTAGAAATGATTAAAATACACTCCCTTAGGCAACTTATAAATACCTTGAGATAATTTCCATTTATAAGTTGGAGAACATATTCATATAAATTTAAAATGAACTTAATTTATGTCATATACCTAACTTAATTCAATGCTTTCTGCTTATGTGGTTAAGATTTTGAGGAATATAATAACATATTAAATTGCTTTTACTTTAGGAATTTATTAGTCTTAAAATGACTAAAGGAATAAATTACTAAAATTATTAAATACGACTAAAATTAGATTAACCAAAATTACACTAAAAATTAAGTTTCTAAAATTTACTAATTCATTAAAATCTTTCACAAGCAATTACTCTAAAGATAATTTTAAAATTTAAAAGGTAAATTAAAATATTCTTTAGATGAAGAAGAATTTAATGAAGAAAGGTGAAAATGGGATCTTTAGCAAGATGAGAGAAATTAACATTTAGAGAGTAAAGTTTTTATTTTTTAGCATAATTTGTATTATTATTTCCAAATATTATGTAATTATGTCTCAATATTACTAAATATTAAAACTCTTATAGTTTATTATTTTAATTAAAAAATGGAAAATTTCTTGTCATCAGTCTCATCTTAAAAGTTTTCATCTTAATCAAGGAACGGATATTAAAAAATACTTTAAGAACTCAGAGCCATGCAACAAGAAACTTTTTTACTTATTAAGACAGGTAAAAGAACTAGAAAATAAAACCGAATTTCTAATAATCAATGTGTGAGATAAAAAAAATTGGAAATAAATAAGAAGAAAATGTTAAAACATAGTAATTAGAAACTAAATTCAATCAATTCGCAGAATTGACGGAAAACATGCTCCTATCAAAGTTTTCGATGAATGATTCAATTGATGTAGAATAGCATATCCCAACAACTTATATTCCCTATCGGAAAATCATGACATGTTGATATTGCAAGAGACCTGGACATAAAGTAAGAAACTGCTTCCAATTTAGACTTAAGGAAAAGAGAATCATAGAAAATGAATGGGAAAATATTTTCAGAATCTACTGCAATTAAGAAGGTAAACTGTATAGAAAAAAAACTACAACTAAAGATTGAAGCTCCTTAATCTAATAGGCGGTTAACGAATTCAATAAAAAGTGGCTGGGATTCGACCTATCAAAAAAGATCAGAAATAACAATTTAAAAATCACCAAGATTTATGATAGACAAAAGCCAAACAGATTTGAAGTTGACACTTATACCTTACTTTAAACTTAAAAAGTGGTTAGCCTAAAAATGGCAGACCCACTATAATCAAATTATTATTATTATTATTATTAATATTCCTTACAATTTTATCTAGGTATCTTTGAGGATTGTATAATGAAAAACTTTATTAATTAATTTGAGTTTCATTACTCTTTAGTTAAAAATACAAAATTTTTGGCGTTCTTGGAGTATTTCAATCTCTTTCCCACCAACCTCTAGATTGTTCTAGAGGCTAAATTTAAAAGTATGAAAATCTCTACGGCTCTTCTCCTTGCCATGCATGGTATCCTTGAATTTTTCTTTCACCAAGATGCTATATGTCTTTTTCTTGTAAGTTTCCTCAAATTTGTTACAATATAGTATTTCTCTTTTTCTTTTTAGTTTTATTTATTATTATCTTTTCTTTTTGTTTCCCAAATACTTCTATTAGTTTCATATTCTTACTTGAAATTGAGAAATTTCTAGCACTTTTTTACAAATGCTTTTGAGAGTTACAGTAATAGCATCCTTTTGCTTGTTGTTTATGTTGAAATCTTGAGTTTTTTCATCTTTAATTATCATTGGATTATTCCTTTATTTTTTAGTTCCATTTATCGCTTTAATTTTTACTGATTTTCTTCTATTTTTTCTAACTTGTTGATCAATTCTTTCTACTTCCATTGCTAGTTTTGAGATTAACTACTCTAGTCTTGTGAAATTTTTAAAATGCATTAAGGTCTCTTTCTTGGTCACGAATCTTGATTCTATTTCCTCTGGAAATTTAAGTTTTTCCATAAACTTCTTATTACCTTTCTTCAACTTTTTGATCTCTTCCTGGAGGTCCAGCTCCACTTTAATTAGTTAATCATAGTTTATTTACTATTATGTGATGAGATTCGAGACTTCCGAGCGCATTATATTTTTAGCATATTTCCTAGGTTTTTATTCAGAGGTGGGAGACTAACCTGATGAGTGACTTTTTGATACCTTTTCTTGGTCCTAGCCTTTCTAGGATTTCGTTAACTCCTGCTTTTTTGGAGTCGTGAATAATCCTGTTCCGAATCCTGACATCTTCTTTTTAATCTTCCTCTACTTTCGATTGAAATTAATTTTGTGATAGGTTAAATAATACTTTATTTGGAGGGCGTAGATATTAGAAATAATTATGTATATACTTTTATTGTTTATTAACTAATAAAATTTATGAAATAACTTTTAAAGATTAAATATCAATGAAAAAGTGTAGAAAATCATTCAGGTTTTTGAATTATTTATGTTAGATTATACTTTCTAATTATAAAATTTTCTAATATATTTAGCTCTAAAACAACTTTTCTATTAAGATCTATATCTCAAAAGTTACAAACCATTATGCATTATTATAAAAAATAGTAGTTCATTAATTTATTAATATTTTAAGTTTCCTTAATTTCTCTATTGGAATATCAATTTTATGTTTTGCCAATGTAATCAATTCATTGCTAGTTTAAAATATTTATTTTGACTGTAATTAAAATAATAAGCATTTTAAAATTCTTCTGTCTAGTTTATTAATTAATAATTATGAGGTTAAAGTTAAAGTTAAATTAAGTGTTAAGGAAGGGACTGTTATCTTAATAGATGCCTACCTGATGTGTGTTAAGTGCACATCATCACTAATCTTTTCTTCTTGTTGTTGTCTTCCTGGGCTAACCTATTGTCTCGCCTGGACCCATTTCTCGGTTTTATAGGCGAATATCGCCATCCAGTCCGTCTTCAACTGGCAGAAACCGCCGATCTGCCTAGGTAGCTCCTAAAAGGTGGAGAGATCACTCCAAGGCGGCACCTCAGTCTAAGTTAGTAGGAGGTGTAATTGAGTCCCTTAGTTGGGAAGTCCAAGGATGAATGCACCACAGAGTGCACAAGTTATTGAGGGAGGGTAATTCAGCCTTTCTATGGCCTATTTCTCAGCACGGGGGATTGCATCTTCATCGCAAGTCCCTTTAAACCTGCTGAAGGTCCCTTGTGCATCTCAGGTCCCATTTCCACCCTCTTTAATTTCAATTATGATAATTATGAGGTATATTTAAAAGAATAATCAATTTCAACTTTATAACATTTTATTAAACTTTAGGTATTTTTAAGCAATATTTATTAAATAGCTTCGAAATAACTTTGAATCAGTCAACTAAATAGGTTTATTAATTTATTTCATTTCATTAACCATTTGAAATATCTTTTTAGTTTTAAGTTTACATATCTTTATTTTATTTAAGATAGTTACTTGATTGAAAAATTAATGAATCCTATAATACAATTATTTATTTATAAAATCATTCAATTAAGTATCTTTATTTCATTCTAAGTATCTAATTTATAGTAAAACCTTTATATTAATTTAATAGGATAAATCTTCTTAAAATAGCTATCTAATTAATTTCTACTCTATATTCCTTTATTTAAGTCTAAGCATACTTTCATCTTCATAATATTATAGCTTTTAGATATTTCTTATTAAGATTCTAAATGAATAAGCTTATCTCTTTGATATATTCTAAGAGCATTTATAATTAGTTATATTTAATTAGCACTAATATCATATTATAGTGATAAGAACTATTTATCTATTATTTTATCTTAATAAAGCATAAATAAATATTATTTACTCCTTTGAGTATAATAGTGCTTCTATAAGTCTCACAGTTGTTGAATAAGTTATATAAGTAAAAAATAAAATTATCCTAGCTCTTAAACAAGCTTGATTTTATTATTTAAGATTATACGTTTATTTCTAGATTTCTAGATCCATATTATAATAATTCCTTCTAAATTAAATAAATCTTAGTTTTAATTTATAATTAATAATCTATATATCACTTTGCTTATAGAAATTTTAATATCTTAAAAGTTAAAGAATTACTTATACTTTTATAACTAAATCAATTTCAATTCATATAGCTAGAAAATAAATCTACCAGCATGCTTAAAAGCAATGAGAATATATTGTTGATTGTTGCTTATTCATCTATCTATTTGAAGATTGTATTCTAATATCTCATTTATATCATATTTGACTACTCATTTTGTATCTCATTATACACTTTTATTATTAATTTAAAATATTAAATATGAGATTTAATCTCTAAGTATTCCTTTTATTTTATAAGTTTGATAATTATATAAAATAGATAAAGGCTACTTAAAATACTTTGTATAATTTAAATCAGATAAATCATAAATTAAATTTATTTTAATTCAAATTTAAATGTGAAATGAAATAGTATTTTGCTTATCATTCAAACTTCTAGTCTCTATTTTCTCCTTGCTAATTTTTTTTTCTTAGGATTATCTTTTTTATTTTCTCTTGAAGTCTCTTTTAATCATAAAATCTTATCTGCTTGTTCCTACTTTCCTCTTTCTTCGCTCTCCAAAAATTTTATGTCTCGCTGGGCTATAAAACTGGTAAAAGTTTTGTTCATTACCTAAGATTCACTGAAGCCAGTCATTCCTAATTATGGTAACTCTTCATTTCTGTCTTCAGCTTTAACTTTAGCTTTACGATTTTTTTAGTACTCTCTAACTAGATTAACTATTACTAAAATTAAGTTAACCAATAAACTTAAAGTAGCATAAGAAATGCATACTATTACAATAACTCATCCCAGTATTTCTTTCTATTTCTATTGGCTTTCGTCCAAAACTTTATTTTCAATATTTTTAAAATAGAAATTTAGGGAGTAAATTGGTATTAGCACCAACTCTCCAATAGCTTCTAAAGTAAATATTGTTTTGCTTGTATATGGTTTAAATATTTGTATATAAAGCAGCCATAAAAAGCAACTGGCTATATATATGATTATTTGAGGGATATATGAATTTACGAGGATTATAGCTGCAAAAGAAATAAAGAGTCTTCTTGCTAGAAAAAGAGTCTAGAACAAAGTTTAGGGTAAAGTATTCTAAAACTTTTAGTCGAAGTAAACGATATATTTATCCTTGATTTCCTGCATCTACTTTTCATACTTTTCTTCCTTGAGCTCTTCAAATTTTTATTTAGAATAGAAATATTTTTTTGAGATCCAATAACTGCTGAAAATACAATAAATCTAGATGTTCTAAAATTAAATAAAGCTTACTAAGACAATAGCTGCAAGAAAGGAATTAAAAGCTGCATAAAAGTCACTTAAACTAAAGTGAGCAAGTTACATCATAATTGCATTATTTATTTACAAGGCTTTAATGCTATAAATCATAGTTATGTAGTTTCTATTTGTAAACTTAGTTCTCAGCTTTTCTATTTGCTATTTAAATTTGAAATGTCCAAGTGCTTTCAAAATTCCATCAAAAGACAAAAGAATTGACAATAGTAAAAGGGGATTTATGATATTAGAAAGTAGAGTGTAACTTCGAAAACTTAGAAGGACATAAACTTCTCTATCTACTAACAGTTTATCAGAATCAAGACTTTTAAACTTACTATCATTAAATCCATCCTTTTTGTAATTCTCGTAGTAATAAGAGTCTAGAATATCAGTTCTTCTAACGTCAATATAAGCATTCATGAAAATTAACTAAGTAGTTAAAATTCCTTACAAAACATTTCCTGATGATGATGATTAGGACTTAGATTGGTAATTAACACTTGTAGAAACTAAGCTGCATACTAAAATACTATAAACAAGCGCATTTGCTAAATGATGAGTGGATTCGATTAAATGCTCTTCAGAATTGGATAAATTAAACTTAGAAAAATTCTTAATTTCTAGCAATGTGTCATCAGTTTAATCAGTTTAATCAGTTTAATCAGTTTAATCAGTTTAATCAGTTTAATCAGTTGCTTCAGTTGTGTTACGTTCTTCATTTTCCTCGTTGGTTTAGTTAAGTCCCTATTCTTAACTTGATATATTTAAAATGCAAATGCTCTCTAGTAAGAAATATTAATATTAATCTTAACATTAAAGACATTAAGTGCCATCTTAGCTGCAATTCTAGCAGTATTCTATTTTATCGCTGCATTTTAAGCATTCTTGATCTTTATAATAGTAAGTTTACTTTGGACAACTTTCTATACATTAATTTTCAAAAGAAAGGTAAGGAATTTAGCATTAAGTACAAATCTATCCATTTATGCTACAACTTAAACAATTTCTAATACTCTAATTGCATAATTTGCATTCTTGGTTTTAGATGTAAAATTCATTGCTTGGACAGTTTTATACACAAGTATTTTCAAATAATAGATATGAATTTTTACACTAACTACATACTTATCCATCACTGGAACATCTTAGGCAATTTTCTAATTTATTATTGCATTTTATACATTTTCCGCTTTAAATGAAATAAGTGCTATCTGTACAATTTTCTACACAAGCATTATCCTGCAAGAGAAGAGTATTTTCGCACTAACTGCATATTTCTCCATTTTCACTACAACTTGAGCAGTTTCTTTATTTGTCATTGCATTTTAGACATATTCCATTATAAGCAAAATATCCTTCACTTGGACATTTTATTTCACACTCATTTTCTAATAAAAAATAAGGATCTTGGCATTTAGTACATATTTCTCCTTCTACACTACAATTTGAGCAGTTCTTGATACTATCTTGGCACTTTAAGCAAGTATAGTTATAAACATAGTAAGTCTCATTAGGACAGCTTTCAACACATTAGTCTTGGAAAAGGATAAAAGGTTCTTCACACTTTAAGCAAATATCTCCATCTTGTTTGCAAAATAGACAATTTTATGTAGTTTTATTGCAAAGTTCACACTACTAATCATTATTACTATCCTACTAAGTTCAAGGACACTACTAAACGCACTCATTTTCCATTGATAATTTTAATTAGCAAGAACAAGAGTTACTTCCGAAGGTTCATCCTTTATAGCACTATAAGCAATTATTATTCTATATATCGAAGCATTTGTAACATAAACTTCCACAGACAAGTTCGGTTTAACTAAGAATGAATCCTTAGTAAGAGTGATCTAAGATAGACTGCAATTGATCTTAATTAAGAAATTAGTTCCCATAGTATCTTAAAGAGTAAATATAACCTACAAAATTATATTCACTTAAGAAACTTCCTTAATATATTAAATCTGAATTTAAAAATTAGATTAAGTTTTCAAAATAATTCTAATAAGTTTTGAATTTATAATCCATTTAAGAATAGGTAGCAGAAATACTGAAATTACCTAGGTTATTCATAGAAAAAGCAACAAATACTCAATTATCTTGAACCAAATCTATTCTTAAAGAAAATTCAGTAAATTTTCCTGTATACTATTGCTTTACATTAAAGAGAGTTAAATTGTTCTAATTATCTTATTAACTAAATAATTCCAATAAATTTGATTAATCCTTGAAGAATTGAAATCAAGCTCAACCTATTTAATTAGAATCAATCTTTAGTCATACAGTCACACTAAATTAAATTTAAGCTTAAGGATTTATTCCATAATAAGAAAATGTGTTACTTTTAGATGAGCTCTGCGTTATTAAAGTCGGAGTATTTGGATCCAGTATATCAATAAGTCTAAACTAAGATTGAATTTATAAGGCCAAGCAGCATAGAACCATTATGAATATTTTCATTTTATAAGTAAAATAAATAATAATTATAATTTAAGTTATTTTTAACTTAAATTTATACATTTTTTAATTATATTCAAATAAATCATTTAATTTCATAGTTTCTACCTGTCTAAATTGTATAATAAAAGCATGCTTTTAATAATTCCACATTCCGAGTATGCACTTATTATCTTATGATACTCATTAAATGTATTTTATAATAATTTCTGCTTCATGCTCTATTTAATATCTCATAAAGATAATAAAAGCCAAAGTAAATTGATTACATCTAATTAAATTCTATTAGAATGTTTTTAAGGAAATTGTTTAGCTATAAATATTTAGTTTCTTCATCATTTTATTTATTTAAGTTGGCTTTATACATTTTAAGATTTTATCCTTAATTACCTGTATTTATTGAAACTAGCTTTTACTTTTTCCTTTTAATGTAGAGTACTTTATAAAGTTAGGAAAAATTAATAAACCTGCATTAATTTTAGTATTAACATTTTTCATAGCAAGAGATTTATAGGAACTAAAAATAACAATAGGATAGAAGTTTAAGAATTCTCAATTAAATTTGGTCAAACAGTCATAAAGATACAGTTCAATGATTTTATATTAAACTATAAATCTAAAGCTTTATTAAATATACATAACTAACAAATAGAAAGTGTGAAAGGGATAATTTGATATATCTAAAACTCTTATGAAGAAGTAGAGCTTTATAAAATACAGAATCAACCTACAAGTGTAATATATTTTTATCTTTAGTGTTTATAATAAATTCTTTCAGCTTAATTTAGCTATCTAGATAATTTTTTATCCTTATTTAAACGAAGCTTCCTTCATTTTGCATATAAACTCAACATTAAAATCCGAAACTATTTATTTATCTCAATAGCTAGCTTTAACTTTTGCTTTAGTGAATTAAATATATTTTTAACTTAATTAAGTCTAGCTACTCATAATACTTTTAGAATAATAAAATTCTATATCTAATATCTAAAGAAATTAAGGTTAAGCTTTATCTTTTATTTAATTTAACTTTGATATAATTTACAATTATTAATTTTAGCCAATTGTTAGACTTAAAATTTTGGATTATTAGAAAGTTAGTTTCATATAAAATTTCCTTTGATTAAGCTATTACTATATTTAACTTAAGCATTTTTAACTTTTCCTTTTATTTAAATTTTAAACTACCAATTTAATATAACTTAGATTGAAGGTTATATTCCATTTCAAAGCATCTTCTATTTATTTTTCAGCCAGATTTTAACTTAAAACAAGTTGTATATAAATAAAGACACCTTGATTTACAACTCTCTTAATTTATACTAAACAGCTTTTTAAGACTCAACAATAATTAAGTTTTTCTCTATAAAAAATAGGAAATAGCGAAACTAAAATATCTAATTATTGAAATAGCTAGACAAAAGAACCTAGCTAATTTAACTTAAAACTAGTTGATAAACCAAAAATGAATAAATAATAAAATCATAAACTAAAAAAGTTTTATTATTTAATAATAATATCCTTTAAGGCTTAAATATATAGAGCTAATATACTTTATCTATCCTGCTTAGAATTACAAGATAATCATCATAGCTTTATTAACTAAAACATTATAAAATTTCCTTAATTTTTGTATTAGATACAAACGATATTATTTCGTTAAGTTGACTCATATTTATTTCTTATTTTATCTTAAAGAAAAGTCTTTATCATTTTATATATGGCAATAGTCTCTTTAAAATACTGCTAGATGTAATAAATAAAGGTAGATTATAGAGAAACTCTTTATTTATTGCTTATTTAGTTAATAAATCTTAAATAGTAGCTTTAAAAATAAATCTCTTATCAATTATTAATATTTTTGTTCCTAACTAAATTCATTTTACCATAATTTTAAATTCCTTCAATATGATAAAGTATGAATCGACAAGTTTAAAAAAGCTTGCATATTTAATTGAAAAGTAAAATTAATAAAATATCTACTAAAAGATAAAACTAATGATATTAGAAAATAAATTAGATTGTAGAATGTTTATAGTTGAGCCTATTATAATAAGGATAAAAACTTTATAAATACTAAGTATTAGTTACTCTTTATCTATTATTATTTCTAAATCAAAAATTATAGCAAGAGATGTATTTTAAAAATTAATTTATTGCTAATCTTATTAGTTAATTCATGCTAAGCCCATTTATTAGAATATTATGTTTATACATTATCAATTTTATTATTTTTCTAGTCTAAGATATTTAAATAAATCACTAATTCAACTGAATTAAAAATTATTTACCTTTAGAAAATAATCTAAGGTTTTGAAATTAGATTTAGATCTATTTTATAATAAAACTGATTTAAAATTAGAAAATATATAGTCATAATATCTAGTTTATTAAGGATTGTTATAAAGAATGTGAATGTTTAATTGATATATTTAGGTTTTTCTTTCTATATGATTTTAGTTTAATTCATTTTCTAGGAGTTATTATTATACTAAATATATGAGGTGACTAAGTGGATTTTCTATTCCATTTTGGTATTTTTAAGTAGACTTATTAAATAGCTTCTAAGTAATCCTAAAATCAATTAATTTTTACTTTTTTAGTTATACATTTAGTTAGTTATTTAAAATATTCCTATAGAACTATAGAACTATAGCATTAGATTCCTTTACTTTATTTCATTTCCAGATAATAATAACTAACAGCATCACATATCTTACTAGCTTGATTCAGTTGAAATACCAATAATTTGATATAGAATTATTTAACTTAAGGAATTGTAGTTTGATGCTTTAATAAAATAGATAGAGCTAAGTGTTTACTTTTATTATTTTAGTTATTGTTTTATTGATAATTTGCGTAAAATTTATAAGATGCTTTAGTTATTATTATCTATATTATACCATTATTGATCCTTATTTGTTTATCTTTTTCTTAGTAGCTTTAGCTGAATTAGAAATATCTTTTTGATTCATTCTAAGTATTAAGCAAAGTCTCTTATATCTATTAAATAGAGTAGATGCTAATAACCAGCTATCTAATTGGTTTCTTCTCTTAATTCCTTTATTTAGTTTCAGCATACTTTGATCTTAATAACTGACAGTTATTAGATATCTTCTCATTAAGATTCTAGACTAATAAGCTTATCTCTAGATTGTTTTCTTAATATAAGATTAGCTATAAACTTATGTTCTAAGGGTGCTTATAATAAGTATATTATTATATGTTTATTGGAAACTAAGGAAACTCATTTAGGTATAATAAAGTAATAAAAGGAATGCTAATTTTAAAGATCTATTAGTAGATCAGAAGTATATATAACTACTAGAGTATCAGCATATTTAACTTTAGTCTACCTAACACTCTAAACATTTATACTTTCTACAATTGTTCATTAATAATAAAGCTTTAGCTATTAATTAATTATAATGATTCTCAGTATAGTTAGATTCTTTTAAAGATAGAAATCCTTAAATTAACAAAACTGTGAAATCAAAATCTTTAGTTAAGTAAGAATAGTTAAGTGAAGCTTCTGCTTCGATAAAGTAAAGGGAGAAGAGTTAGATCTTTATGATTTTATCTTAAAAAAGATCAAGTGCTATTTATTCTTTTGAGTATACCAGGGTTTTTAGAAGACTCAATAACAATTATAGCCGCTGATCAAGTTATAAAATAGACTTCTCCCAACTCTTAAACAAACTTTATTTTATCATTTTTTAGCTATTTCCTAAATTTTATTAACCTTATCATGATAATTCAAGAAATTAAATAAAATCTTAGCTTCAAATATAAAAGCTATCATATACCTAGATTTCTCTTTATAGAAATCCTTATATTTTAAAAATTGGACTTTGGATAAATAAAACCTAGAAAAATTCTTTATTTCTAGCAATGTTTCTTTAGTAATGTTACTCTCTTCATTTTTCTCATTGGATTAATTAACTCCCTTTTCATTTTAAATTTTATTTATCGAAGTTAAATTTTTCCACCTTTCCAATCATTAAAGCTTCTATTGCTAATTTATAAAGCCTTTTTCTCAAAACGGAATCATATTGTATGAGGTACAAATTTAGTTAAAAAATGTAATCTGGTTAATAAAGACTCAAATGCATTATATTCATGAAGTGTATTTAAATCAAATGGTTATTGATATATGATATTGTTGTTGCTGCCATTTTAGTAATATTTAATTTAGGTGTTATATTCATAGTACGACTTGATAAAAACATAATAAGCATCATTTGGACAATTTTTAAGCATCATTTTAAAATAAAATATATTAATTTGCATAAGCATCCATCACTTGAACATCTTAGGCAATATTCTAATTTATGATTGCCCTTTACGCATTTTTCATTTAAATGAAATAAGTATAGATAATACAATTTTTATGCAACTTGATCTTGCAAAAAAAGAGGCTTTTCACATGGAAAGCGTATTTACCTTCTACACTACAACTTAAGCAGGTTTTAAAAATATAATTGTATCTTAGCATATGCCATTCTAAACATAATAGCCTCATTTAGTTACGCATTTGCTTTCAACATGCAAGAGAATCCCTGATTTCAGAATAAATTTATTTTAAATTGTAGCAACAGTTTTGGATATTATTTGCACTTATAGCATGTTTAGTTTATAATTATAGTAAGTTCCATTAGGGGATAGCTTTCAACGCATAAATCTTGAAACATATTATAAGGTTCTTCACATTTAAAGGCAACTTCTAAAAGCCCTCGTTTTCCATTGATAACTTAAATTAGCAAGAGTTATCTTTGAAGTTCATTCTTTATATTCTTATTCTATGTCTCGAAACATATGTAACATAAATTTCCATAAAGAGATTCAACTTAATTAGAAGTTCTTAGTAAGAGGAATCTAAGATAGAATAAAATTGATCTTAAGTAAGAAATTACCTTCGATAAATCTTAAGAGTAAATATAGCCAACAAAATCCATTTAGCTTGACACACTTCTCTAAACTGTTAAATAGGATTATAAAAATATAAATCAACTTAAAGAAAAATTCTGATAAGTTTTGAATTTATAATCCATTTAAGAAAAGATAGCAGACATACTGAAATTACCTTTACTATTTATAGAAAAACCTATAAGCTCCCAATTATCTTGGAATTAATCTATGATAAAGCAGATTAGATATAGGCTGTAATAAAGACTTAGCATTAAAATAAGTTAGTTCTTTTGAAGCGTTATTTACTAGTTAAACCATAAAATTATCCACTATTTCCCTAGATTTTAAACCAAACATAGCCTTTCTAGTTAGAATCAATTGTTTATATGAATCCAAACTTAAAAATTTATTTGTAGAAGTATATCCTAAATTTTAAAACTGAGCCTTTATAGATTAGCTACTTTAAAGTAAAATTGAACTGCTCAAAAAATAAATAAAAATTAAGCTAAGGTTTGATTTATAAAGCCAGCAACATAAAGCCATTATTAAATTTTTCATTATATAGTAAATAAAGAAAGCAAAAGCTATTTTAAGAAAAATAGCTCCAGGGAAGTAAAATAACGCCTAAAATTATAGTAAAAAAGATAAATCCGCTGAATAAGAAGAGTACATAACCCATATTATAGAAGAAAGAAATGCAGTAATGGTTTGATTATCATTAGCCAGTAGGTAATTTAAAATTAATGAAGCAGATATTGAATATTAAATTGAGAAAATGGCAAAAGCAGCAAAAGATATTTTTCTTAGAAACAAGTACCTTGCGGAGAAAGTGGAAAATGCTTTAAAAATTATAGCAACTCTCCTTTAAAAAACTAGATTAATCTACTTCTGAGATGTAAAATTAATTGGAATAGAGTATTCGTTAGATATAATATAAATGCAGGTATTGTCATTTTTATTTTAACAGAATCAATCAGTATTAATAGAAAATAGAGAGTAAGTTATAATTAGATCAAATATGAAATGGTAATTAAATATAAACTTAAAGCAATAGTTTATTCTAAGCTAAATAGTTGGAATAAATAACTGAGAAGAAGGATATAAATTATATTTGCTATTAGTCATACAATTGAAAATGATATAATGAATTTAATCGAGATATAAAAAAGATTAGAGAGGTATTTATAAAAATCTGTTTAGATTATATCCAACATATAGTGGCAAAATATACAAAAAAATCATATAGTTCAGCTTACAATATTTAACATAAAAAACCCTGGGAATACTCTAAACAAGTAAATAACTAGAAAATTTTTTAGAGGATGTTAACTAAATATAATTCTTTATTATGGAATAAATAAAAATATTTGCTTATTATACATTTTAATGAGTTGGTTACCTAAAATAAATGATTTATAGGGAATTTAAATGATGAAGACTAAATTAAAAGTTTAAAAAGGTTCATCGTGTTGGGGACTTAAAACTCTGAGTTGAAGGGCCGATTCTTTCTAGTGGCTGGAATCATTCTCTTCCCATCTTCTCACCTGGTATATTTTATCATTTTAGTTTATAAATTTGTCCTCTTTCATTTGGATAGAATTTATTACAGTTTATTTCCTCACTAGTATGGCTCACTTTGATTCCTAATTTTTTCCTTAGTTGAGTCTTGTTAAGATCTATTGCATTAGTTCCTCTAGTTCCATCATAGTTTTTTATTTCTCTACATAGTGTTATGCTTGCTATTATTCCAATATCTATCTTCTTTACTAAGTCTACCTTCATTCGGAATCTTCAAAATTTATTCAATATTTATGATATTTTAGTTGGGGGCTCTAATTCACGAAATAATTCTTCAAGATCCCTGTCATGTATTGTTTGAAAGCTCTCCTTTCAATCCTTTAGCTCAGTTAATTCAGTTCTAAGGTTTCTATTCTCCAATTTGAGCTTTTTGAGATCTTCTTTGAGCTCCGCGAATGCCACAGGCATTTGAGCTTCTCTTCCTGGTATTGTGGTATTACGAATTGTCTTATAGCTGCAGCCTCCTCCTTTTATATGCCTTTCCTTCACTACTCTTCCTAAATGGGAGTGCTAGAACCCTTTCTAGCATTTTTGTCCCATTTTAAGTGACTCTGGTAGTTTCCTAAGTTTAATACCTTTCAGACTTCTGTTTTTTTGTCATTTCCTCAAAGACGTTGTATAATCCCTTTTTCAATCTGGAAGTTATATTTTTCTTTAGTTATTTAAATTAAAGACGAAGAATGTACTTTACAAATATCTATAGGAATTCTAATAAAAAGCCTTAATTAATTAGTTATTTAATTTAATCTCATTAATATGCATATGAGATACTTCCCTTTAAGTCTAATATTCATTTTTTATCTATTTGAGATAATTTCTAAATAGAAGCTTTTCACTTTAAATACCTATAATTTACCTAAGATAGCTTTCAACTTTTCTATTAAACCTAAAGGCTTTATAGAGCTCGGAAAAACTCCAATGTGGTTAATTTTAGTATTAGCACTTTATTGCAATAGATTTATAGAAGATAATTAAACATGAAAGTAGAAATTTATGCTTAGTGAAATTAAGATCAAAATATAAAAACTTTAATAATGTGGGTATATTGCTAGTTGATAGTGTGAAAGATAATTTTCTAATTCAGTTGTAAAAATCAAGAAAACAGAGAAAAAGCTTTAAAAAAATATCGACGCATGTGTATAAGGAATTTATGCTTTAGCTCTATATTTAGTTTTTTTTTAAATTAAGCAAATATATCTAGAAACTTTATTGTGCCTCTCTCCAAGCAAAATTTTTAAGTTTTGTTGAGAAAGCTTAAAAAATTAAAAGTATGTCTTTATCTTATAAGTTAAAAGATAGCAATTTAATTACTTCTTAACAAAGAATCTGCTTATTAGTCTAAATTAGTTCTAGTTCTTGATTATGCTTTTATGTGATAATGTATATTAAAGAAGTTTAACTTCAAGACTTGTTTGATTCAATTAAATTTGCTTTAGTATAATGCTTAATAATTTCCTTTGGTAAGATTTTAAAATACCTTTAGTTAATAATATTTAGATAGAGATCTATTATGTAAGTATTATAAGCTCTTTTATAATCAGATTAATTAAAAAAATATTTGCTTATATTAGTGAGAGTTCTGATTTCAATCTTTCATTCATTAATATCAACTAAATATTTAGAATCCCTATATATTTACCTTTCTTCTTAATAATAAAATAGCGAATTATTCCTATACTAAAGACTAAATTGCGCAAAAGAACTCAGTCGACTTCACTTTAATACAACATGTCTTAAAATAGCATCTAATTTTAGGGTTAGGATTAGTTTAATATTGTCTCTTTAGCTATTTCACTTAAGTGCTTGTATCAATTCTAATTTCCTTTAGCTTAGGATCTTCAAATTTCTATCCATATTATAATATTCAATTAATAGGAGTTCATTTAGTCGGCTCAATTTCTCTCCGATTTTTTTTAAAACTTAACTGAATCTAATTCTTAGGTATTATCTTGATTAAATAACTTAGACATATTTTAAAAGGTTATCTTATACTATGTAATACTTAGCTTTTATGCTAGTTACCTTTAACTATTTATCTTTAAATACATTCAAATAATTAACAATTCATAGCTTTGACTTACCAAAAATAATGAATCTATTTGTTGTAGATCGATGCAAAAATGCAGTCTTTTTCATTTACTATAGAAGAAAAATTAGGAAATCTAAATCTAAACTTGTTACTAAATTTATTTTTTCATCATTTCATATTTTTATGCCTTATAACACCAAAAATGCTTATACTTAGAAGTATTTATTCTTCTATGAAAAATACTCAAAGCTTAATTATTAACTAACTTATGTATTGAGAAAATTAAAATTTGTCTTTTTACTATATTAGGGATAATCTAGCAGCGTTTGCTTTCCTTTTGGCATATAGAAATAACACACTTTAATTACTTAAAAATTCTTAGATTGCTCTAGAATCTTTTGTACTGACTAAATAGATTTAGTTCTAGTTAATCATACTAAGGATCTTTATAATAAAATAATTTTAGTCCTAAGGTGATTTAGTATATCCTCTCTTGCTTATATAAAACGTAAGAATATTTTATGTTAGAAATAGTTAAAAGATAACAAAGAGATAAGCTTTAACTATGTAAAAAATGAGTCTCTTCAAGTAGTCTCTTGAACTTAATAGCTAATTTTGATTATCCAGCATGATTATACTTTCTAATACACTTATAGTTAATAAAATGATTCCAATTAAATTTCATACTATTACAAAATACCGTTCAACTCATCTAAAACTCTTTTACTTTAGTTAACTATTTATAATTATCGATCACATGTTGACTATATATCTTAATGTCCTATATACTTATGTATAAGCTTATTTATCTTATAAATTTAGGAAGCATTCAGAATAACTAACTATAGCATTATTATTTATTTTATAAATTATCATGAAGTAAGATCTAGTTCTTTATCTTGTTTTAATAAAGCTTCCACTATTAAAGCCTTTTTAGTTGTTTATTAAGCATTCATTTATCAAAATTTATAATTCTAAGTAAGCTAAAAAACCAACTTATACTCTAGCTCTTTGATTCATGTCTTCAACATATATCTTTATGAATCAATCTATTTCTAATTGAAGCTTCTAGTATCACATTAAGTGTATTTCATACAACCTAATTTCTACTCAGCTGCTTTATATTTATTATACCTATATCCAAAGGCTTTCCTACACTTATATCTCTCTTATTATTAAGGATATTTTTCTTTTTATAAAGCTAATCTAATGATTACTTCTAGCGTGCTATTTGAATAAATTAAATAAGTAGCTTCATATACTTTTTTCTATTCCTAAGCTTTAAATACTAATAATTACTTAGCTAGCTAAACTTATCTTAATATCCTTAATTCAGGAATTTATATTTTATAGCTTTTTTGGTATCTTTGCTTAAGTAATCTCTTGCTTCTTGGCTTACTTAAAGTTGTAAGATGATAAGGAAGTTATTTCTATTAATGGGATTAGATTGAATTATAGTTTTAGAAATTCTGCGGAAAGAAACTTAGAAAAAGCAAATTTAATAGTCTTAGAAGCAAAAAAGCACCAGCTGAAAAAATATAGTTGGATACTTTAACCACAATTTAGTCATTAATCTTAAAATGCATTTCCTGGTATAGTTAGCTACCCTATAGTTAAAGAAAAAGTTATTTAAAGCTTTGATAAGAGTATAGCTTATTATCTGACTTCCTATTTAGCACTCTTTCATAGTAAATGCTATAAATAAAAATAAAGTTGCTATTTTAAGTTTATTCTTTGCATAAGAAGTTAGAATCATTTAAGTAATTAAGATTCAGATTAAAATAAGTGAGTTCATTTGATTTAATAGAGCTAAGCTTTAAAGTAATTTAAATGACTAACTAGCATCAAATAATACTCATATGAAACAAGGAAAATTAGAATCAAGAAGAATAACTTCAATTATATTGAGACAGTAGAAGAGAGAGGAAAAAAGGAAATTTTTAATTCTCCTCTGATACACTAAAAATAGCTAAGAAAGTCTCTATTTAAATAATTGAGTAAACAGACTTAAAACCATTTATAGCATTTATACCTAAATTAACTTTAAATAAAGAGAGATTATCAAGTGGATAGGATTCAAAGCTTAAATAAATAGCAATAATTCCATTTTAAGTTGTGCAGAATAAAATCAATTTATCAATTAGGTATATTAGATGCTCATTCCAATTCTTAGTTTTATAATATATCTCATTATATTAGATTCACGTATATTGGAGATTTTAGAGCCTTATATCCCTAATAAAATTTTAAGAATCAACAGATGTGTTTTATTATCTGAATGCTTATTAAATATTGACTTTATTTGCTCATTTTACTCTAAGCAAATTATAGTAAAGCTTAGTATTAAAAACTTCACTTTAGTTTTAGTTTTTAATACCTCATCATTTTATAATGTTTCTTCCTTTAAAACCAAAAACGTAAAGAAACTCATTCAATTATAAGCCATTTTTAGATTTTTTGGTATATATTACATCTCTCACTTTAAGGTAATAGCTTATTAACTAGTGACTTATTTAAATAATAATCATTAACATAGCTTTTCTTAGACTCAAAGTAGTATTTATTTAAACATACTTTAATTAATTTTACCATCTTTTCTCTCTTTAGTATCATATCCCTATCTTTCTAGATACATCTTATATAAGTATTTTATAAACTAAATTTACTTATAGACCTTTTTTAATTCAATCTTACTAGCATGTTGGTCTCTTGAAACTAGAAATATGTTAAATCTTAGCCCTTTAACTAGATTAAGTTCTAGTATACTATTTATTTGCTTTTGCAATATCGCCTTCTTCATTATGTGTAAAGTAATAATTTAAATCCAGTTAGAATACACTTTATTCTTCTAGCTTAGATTAATTCTCATCCCTTTTTTATTAGTTACTCTAAACCAAGTTTGAATAATACTATTTCCTAACTCTCATTTTCATGCTATGTCTTTCATTTAGAATCCTCCTTTCAATTAATCTTTATTGCTTAAATATACTAGAAACAATTATTTTTCCTAGCTAAGATTAACAGTCTGTGTAGTAGTCTAATGCATCCCTTTAATAAGCTGAAATTACAGCTTAATCTCCCAAGAATAGTAGTATCCATTAGCTAGCTCCTACTTAGAATTGTTTAGTCTTATTAAAAGGATTCAATGTAGAAGATAATCAATGCTAATCATTTTTAATTTAGATAGTTCATATAAGATGAGTTTAGTTTAAATCACTCTTACTTTATTTTTGTTTATAAAATGCTTAATGCAGATGAGAAAGACGATGAACCTACAAACATAGCCTCGTTATAAATGCCATCGGAGGAGTTTATAGGTGAAGAGATTGATAATTTAAACACCTCTATTAAGGATGAAAGAGATGGGTAGAATTTGCTGAAGTAAAAAATTGGATTGAAGAGTTAGCAAGGGGAAAGGGAGAGTAATGGAGCTAATGTTAAGAAAAAAAACACCACAACTATTGTTGAAAATGGTGAGATCTTTAAAATAAGAATCTAAGAACTAGGTGCTGAAATTCCCTAGAAAGAGGAATAGAGGAATACTAATAGCAAAGAAGAATAGCCAAATCGCAAATAAAATAGACCAAAGTTAAAAATATCCACAGATAAAAAAAGTCTTAACAAAAGGGCTCAGGATAATGAAGGAGATATCTTTAGTCCAACAAAAATAAAACTACAGAAAAAAATTAAAAGTCACAAGTCTATTGGCTATGAAAAATATAGAAAAGGTTTTGAGGCTATTAATTAAGGTACAATAGATTTAGCTAAGATGCATAACCGAGCTAAGAAGATTAAAAAAATAGATCTTAAGGATATTGAAAACAACGAATTTTGTGACTGCTGTGGACTTCCTATTGAAGGATAGAAGTATTCTATAAAATGCAGTATAGATGAGTTTGGTAACTTTGGAGTAGGATTTAGTCTCTATTTTATCTATCTCAAATTTATGATCATTCTACTCTCTATCGCTTTTTTCCCTTTCGGTCTCACTATGTGGATATTATGTGTGTTGAATAGTAACAGTTAAAATGAGGAAATCACTAATTCATCTTCCTTACAACTCAAAAGCTCTATAGAATACTACATAAAGCTGTAGGCAAACGGATAGCTTCCAATTTACTTCTGCATATTCTAACTTCTTAACCTGCTTATTATGATAATAGCTGTAATCATCTTCAAGAGATACTGTAAGAAAAAAGAATTTGATATTGACTTGAAACTAGTACAGCCAAGAGACTATGTTGTCTGGCTTAGAAATCTTCCTAATAGAATAACAAAAGAATAACTTTAAGTTTTCGTAGAAAACTAGGGAAGAGCTGACGGTAAGAAGTGCTAGGTATCTAAGATATTATTCCCAGTTAAGTTACAAGATTATATGAAGCTTGTTAAATAGTACAAAAAATATGAACTTAAGAAAAATGCTATTGAGATCTCAAAGAGTTAAGATAAGTAAATTTAGGGAATTTGTTGTGATCTATGTAGAAAGTAAGAGTTGCCTCCTTAGTGATATGTCTAAAAAATGGATTAGATTTAAAAACTTATCGACGAAGCAGAAAAAAATGATATGCACATCGAAACTCTTACAACAGCCTAGGCATTTGTTACGTTGAGAACATAATCAGATGCCAAGTATGTCCATCAAAAATTCAGCGAAAATGTCATAAAGTAGTTTATCAAAAAAACTAAATAAACTACTTAAAAATGATTTAAGGTAAAAACCCCAGAAATAAATTGGGAATTTGTATCTTCCTAAGATCCTCCAGATCCAAGTGATATCTATTGAGAGAATCTTGGAATAAGTATAGGCTAAAAGTTGAAATATACTTTAATGGTATGGTTCTCCACAGCATGCATTCTAGTTGGAGGAATTTATTTTCTTTATTATTTTAAAAAGGCTCTGAGAAGTAGTGATAGTTAAGGTAGATCATAGAATTGGATGGACGAAATTTATTAGGCTTTTGTAATTGTGATAATTAACTGACTCCTAAATACTATACTAAGCTAGATAAGCATATTGTAAAAGCACGAAACCTGAACTCATTTCACTATAAGTGTTACAAATAAAATAACCTTTACTTAAAGCTTCGCCTCAGCTTTTTTAATCTTGCTGGTAGAAACAAAAACTGAGAAATGGTTTAATGATTTCAATCTAGTAACTGGAATTTTTCAAGTTCTAGTTGCATTTGCTTGCATTCCTATAGTAAAATCATTAATTAGCTTAAAATAAATTGTTAAGCAAGTTAAAAGATTCTGAGTAAGCTTGACTATTAAAAATAGTTACTACACTCAAGTAGAATTAAATCAGTTGTTTGAAGATGAGCCTTTTAATATAATAGGAAACTACTCGCATATAAATAAGACATTAATAACCACTTTAGCCTATTCATCTATTTTGCCTTTTGCTTATGTCATTACTTTGGTCGGATTCTTATTAAAATACTGAATTGATAAAATTACTTTTATCAGGTGTTGCAGTCGCCCTTTAAGTCTTGGCCCTCAACTTAATAAAAGCATGACAGATTTGCTTTCCTACTATCTACTTATATACTCGATTTCATCCTGGATCTTCTATTATCGCTTAGACTAGAACAATCATTAATTTCTAATAATAGGTATAGCATTAAGCTTACTCTATATAATCTTACCAGAGAAAAGGATATTTAAACGATGATAGAATGACAAGATTAAAGACTTTGATCAAGCTTTCAATTCAGAGTAGTTCAATTACGAGAACCAAGCTGTTCATTTTGTAGAGGTAAGTTGTATAACTTAGGACTATGACAGAGCTAACCCTGTTACAAGTGCTGAGGGATGAAACTGGTTTTTCAATCTTTAGAGTAAGTTACTAGAATTCAGTTAAAAAGATTAACGAGAATAGTTCAGAAAACAACATAGAAGAAATAAACTAATCCTAGCTTTAGTAACTCATTAGCTATTCTTTTAATAGAGAGTCATTAAAAACTAGATATACCAAGATGGCTGGAGAAACTGTTATATCTAACCTTAAAAGTTTCTTCATGGATAGCAAACTTAAAACTATTAAAAAGTAGCTAAACTTCTAAAAGGAACAAGTGAGTTAGCTTAAGCAACTAGATGAAATTATAATTAGAGGAAAAACCTAAAAGTAGTCTTTATTAGAAGAATCTAACTTTCCTGAGACTAAATTACTGTAGAGAAAGAGCTTTTAAGAGCAGAAAGCTTAGTTAAGTTAATAGATAATTAAGAGAAAAAGTAAAATGCTAAAATTCTAAGGAGTAGGTAGAAATAGCTTCGTAGAATAAAATGTGATGCATCTTAATGATTATATAAAGACTAACATACAAAGAAGCAAATAGTCCAAAAGTTTAATCCAAAAGGTTTAAAATCCTTAGATATCTTCTTCTAATATGACTCCTATATCTAACACTAAGTCAAAAAAATCTGTTTTGAATACAACTCCTATAAAGTTCTAAAACATATTAAAAGATATTAAAATAGATGGAGAAATCTAGATAAAGTAAAGTGATAAATTACAATAAGAGGAGATTTAGCAAGCAGAAAAAAGCAAAATTGAAGAGGCGAATCTTTTTTAAAAATGAGAGAATAGAAACATATAAACTTACTAAATCAAAAAGGAAATTAAAGAAGTAGAAAGCAAAGATAGCAATCAAACTAATGCCTCAGAAAATCAGCAAATTAAAAAGGAATAGCAAAGCATAAAAAAATAGAATTCAAATGTGGAATTAAATAAGTAGAGTATTAAAGGTAGCGACTAGAACAGCCAGGAAATGAGTATCGAAGAAATTAATATTTAACAGTGAGAGTTTTTAAAAAGATTTTTAAAAGTCTAATAATTAATAATTAATCATACCCCTAATTTATAAACCATTTTATTTCATAATCTCTTACATTTAAGTAAACAAGAGACTACACTAAAGTCAGCTAGGAAAAGAAGGATGAAAATTTACGTAAAAGCATATTATAAAAATTTTAAAGTTACAATGAAAAGTTTAAGCTAAGGAGATATTAATTTAGTAATTAAAATTCAGACTAAGAAACTTTAGTTCCTTTTAAATCTTAATTTTAAAATATAAGGGCTATGAAAAAGTTCACCAGTAGATTTCTTAACTTTTTATTTCTCTAGATTTGAATTCTAAATCCTCCTAAATATAAAAAGTGATATAATTATATATGCTTTTTTTTCGGAAATATGAAATTAATAGTTGCTTACTTACAATTAATCTCAGTAATACAAGGAGCTCCTGGTAGAGTTAATATATTAAATGCTAGATTTTACTAAATATATTATTCCTTTTTACTCAATTTTATTATTTAATCTTATATAAGCATGATTTATTCTACCTGTCTTAACTTAATTTTAGCTTGCTATTTAAAGAAAAGTTTAAGGGATATTTACAGCTATATTTATCTTGTGTCTTATAACGAAGTTAATTTGATATATTTTGCCTAGAATATATCTGTATTTATTGCTACTAAATTGTATTATTTTAGCAGAAGGTTAAAGCATTAAAATAGGAACTAAACTAAGATATATCAAGGATAATAATTGAGACTTCCTTTCTAAATAAAGATACATTGTATAAAGTTATACTCGAAATACCTATATTTAAGGTCTAGCAAATGTTATATCTAAGCCAATTATTTATTTAATTATACAAGTATAGCAGAATGGGATATAACCTTAATAAATGAAGTGTATTAGTATCTTAAATTATGGTTAATTAAGTAAGATATATCAGCTTATAGCTCAGAAGTCAGTCTCACTATCTCTTAAAGCTTAAAGAAGGATATAAAAATTAGTCAGAGTAGTTATCGTATTAAAGGTAATTTCTAGGGAGTATTAGCTATGAAAAAAGGAGAATGAGGATCTATACAGGATTTCAAAGCAAGCTGCTTTAAGTCTAAATAATATGTTCTAAACTTAATAGTTTGAAAATAGATGTTTAGAGGTAAACGTTTTCTTTCTGCTTAAAGCACAAATTATTCAATAAAGCACATAATGATATTAAACAAATTTTACATTTCTTAATATTAAGCAAATTCACTAGAAGTTAGAGAGTAAACTTAGGAACACTAGGAAAATAATAGATGGAAGCTTAAGTTAAGATATTATACAAATGCTTTACATCAGATAATCAAAAACGAATTATCATAGACAGATAAAATAAATACAGGAATTATAAAAAAAAAGGTTTGCATATGATTATAAGGATGAGTTAGAGAAATAAAATAGTATTTGAAGATAAAATAGAGAAAATCTAAAGTATTAAAGAATTTATATAAGAAATAGTTGCTTAATACTAAAATAGTTATTGATATTAAACTAAATAGCTTAGAAACTTTATTTACAAGCTAGATAAAGATTAATAGATATAATGAGATACAATGAGATATAATAATTAATTAAATTTAGTAGCAAGCATTTTATCTAAATGTGATACCTTAAGGAACTTTTTATTTTTAATTTAAAAAGATAATCATTTTTAATTTTATAGGTCAATAAATAGAGGATTGAAAATAGATGAATGTACTTTTTGTATGATCTTTAAAGATTTTAAGCTCATATGGAATCATAATTGAAAGTAGATAGGATGTAGTACTTTAAATCATGTTCCCGTAACTATAAGGTTGCATCTAATAAACAAATATTACACATAGTATACTCTTAAACAAAAAAATCCTCTTTTATAATCTCTAATATATCATCTATACAAAGCTTCATTGATTTATTGTATACTGTAATATTCCCAACTATTTCAACCCTTTCTTTTGTTTAATTAAGAAATAAAAGAAATACCATTATATTTTTTAATTTTCACTATTTGATGATTTATGCTTTCATAAAAGCTAAAAATGCCTAAATTAAATAAGCATTATATCTAACTACATGGCTTAGAATAATGATCCAAGAAGCTTTTGACCTTCAAATTGTCAAATTTAATTTAAGGTTAGCTTTAATAAAGATCATTAGCCTTAAGTTACATTTTAGGATGTACAAGGTGTAGTTTAAAATTAAGAGGATAAATTGTCAGAAGAAATTTGGAATTTAAATAAGTTCCGAATTTTTCTATTTTGCTGAGTTAAATAAATTTCTTAAATTAAGACAATCAAATTTATTATTTTATTTAGTCAGATTAAGAAATTTTCTGATATAAATGTGTTTTCGCTTTTTAGTTAGATGAAAAGTAGATTTTTCTACTTAAGTTGTTCAAACTTGCTAAGTTGCTTAAATAAAATTTCCAACTAATGTTTTTATTTTTATTTAATGATCACTCTAAGCAAAATAATTAGTGACTTTAAATTTTTGCTTGTGATCTGATTTAAATAACTCTGCTAAATCTAAATTTTATAGCCTTTATTTCTTTATTTGGCTAAAATTTAAGACATACTCGTTTCTACTAATTTTGTTTCAACTTTTTTGGACAAACTGGTTTAATCGATGTAATATACTCTTACAGCTTATTGAATATTTATTAAAAATCTTGTTTTATTTACTCTTCAACTTTTGGAGTTAGAAATGCTTTTTTCTATTATAATAAACTCATTTTCATTAATTTTGAGTCTTAGAATTTACATTTTTCCATTGAATATTTCCTAATCTGAACTTTTTAAAGCTGTCAAACATTTTTTAAAAACTTTTTTTATTTTCTCAAAAAAAGTAGATTACGTAATAAACTATGCTGACATCTTTATTTATTTATTTCCTAAAATAAAAGCCTATATTGAACTAAATTAGCTTAGATTTCTCTAAAAATAATAATTATTATAAATTAGTTGGTTGTTTCTTTATTAAGATCACAACTACTTTTTTATTATTTGTGTAAAAAGATTATATTTCCTACCTTCTTCTGCATCATCTTCCTTGAATCCATATCTGCAAATACTGCATTAACCCTTTTTAAGTACCTGTATCATGCTTTAGTCGAGTATAATTTCAAGTTTTTCTTTTTCTTATTGCACATATTTAATATCCATCAAAATTTCACTCTCTTATATATTTTTATTCTTATAGTAGATTTTTTGGAGAGTAGTAAAGCTTAATTATTGCCTGTCATTTCTTAAAACTTTCTAGTTCTTATTTTTACTAAAATCTTTAGCTCTATCTTAAAATTTGTCCATTTTCCTGCATTATCAACGTAAGTTTCTCCTCTTTGAAAGAGGATTTTTTGCTGTTGAGTTTCCAGATTCTCATCTATGGGATTGTTTGACAATATACTTTTAAGATATAAGTTTCAATCAACTCAGCTAATTGATTGAATTTGGTTTCAATCTGTTCTATTCTGATATTATCCGACTAAGGATTTTTGTTTTTAAGTACTAAAGCATTTTAAACAAGATACTAGATTTTTCCTTCAAGCTCTTTTACCTGGTGATAAGCTTTCCATTTTAATTTCACAATTTTGAAGTTCTAATATGATGACTAACTGTTTGAGGATTAAATGATAGCTATCTTTTACTAAGTTTCTTTTTGCAAAGAGTTTTCCAATTTTAATTAGTAGCTATTGATCGAAGATAAAAGCAACTTTAGTTGTATTTAGCACATTCGTTATACTTTCGAAATTTTAGTTATACTATATACAGCTTACTTCTTACAAGAGTTAGATAGAGTGATTATTAAACTAAGGTAGAAATATTTAACTACATATTTAGCAAATCTTAAGCTTATTTTTATTAAATTATATACAGAATATGAATAAAGAAACTGGAGTACATTAGCATCTCAAAGTTTCTAGTTCAATTCTCTTCTCATTTTAGTGCTTTAATTTGTTCGTATTAACACAGTCTTATTGCCTTATCTTAAGCTATAAGTCTTGATATTGGTAATGCTAAAAATCAATTTATTTTACTTCAAGTCAATCTAAATTCTCAGTTCCATCATACATCAAAATATTTATTCCTCATTATATTAAAAAAAGGAAACTAAATAAAATCTAATTGGCTAGCGTATTAGACAAATAGTAAATGAAGCTGACTAGATACCTTTATATAGATATTTTATAACTTACTAAAAGTGTGCTTTGATATAGTTAATTTAAAGTTCGTAATAAAGAGATAAATTTGCTACTCTTATTAGTTTTATCTCATTTGCTTTATTTATGAAATTAATTAGAAAAAATAAACATTAAAAGGAAACTTTATTTTCTTAACTGTGAGTAAAATTTGGCACAATTTAAACTAGGAAAGATATAATCTCTATTTTTAATTCCTTTGCAGGGATGAGAATTATTTCTTATTTTATGATCAAAAGCTGAAATTAGAAGTGCTTTTGAAAACTCATATGGTATGAAGTTACAACTCCTTTTGCTGCTATTAAGATAAGTTGTTTCGATGACTGGATTTCTTCAAGGGCTAAGTTCACCAAATATATAAAATAATAATATTTAAAAGAACAGTCAGAAGAAAAAAAGATTTGCTGAGGATCCAATAATTCTGAAATTTGCTGGTTATAGCTGAAAATCTCACAATTTGATTTTTCATCTCTTAATTAGCAAACTAATACTTTGAAAAGATGCGAAGGAACCTTTTTCACATAAAAATGTTTTTAATGCTAAATAATAAATTGACAATTAGAAATTTTCCGAAGATTTTCCAGATTTCTATGTATACTAAACCTTTTTATCTTCTTTTCCACTAAATACTGAATCTATTAACTCTAATATTTATGAATTGACTTCCACTTTAGATAAATTTTAAATATCTAACTATTCGAATAATTTGCTCTGCCTGATGTAAGACAGTTGTATTAGTATACTATTTTGATACAGGGAAATAAGGGATATAAAAAATTTAAGACTTTTTAACTTTTCCTTTGTTCATTTTTCAAAATCTTTTTCCATATAAAATTTTATCTTTTAGTTAATTAGTTTTTGCTATATCAAAGTGAATCTTATGATTCTTCAACTTTCGCTAATATTACCCATCTTTCAATATCACTTTAGTTGGATCATAACACCAACCCAAAACCGCTCCAAGTAAAAAATAATTGTATTTTCATGTTGAGCTCAAAATTCCAGTTGGCCAACAAGCGTTGAAAACCGAGTACTAATTGGATGAAAAAGTTGGATACTATCTTTAAAGCTAGATGTCTTTATTTTAAATTTGTAGAAACTCCTTGTAGCTATAATTATAAGCATGTGATATTTCTTAATGTCTAAATGGTTACTTATTATAAGCTTTTAACTATAGACTTTTATTTTTTATATACCTTATTAATTATAAAGCCTTTAAACTCTTATGTATAAACTACTTAATTAAACTAGATTAATAGATACTTGTATAAGCTTTACATTGATTTTTTAATATATCATCTAACCTTCATTAATAACTTTTGACCTTTAAAAGCAAAGGCTAATGTAAAAAAAGACTCTTTAGGGTTAGAGTTCTTGATTTAAAGTGAGACAAGTAAATAAAAAATATTTATCAAGCTTTCTTCATGTTAATAAGCATCTTATCTTAAAGCTGGTGATGCTAGTTATATTATACTTAAATAGTTAAATACCATCTTACCTATACTTGCTTACTATAAAGAGCTAAATTATTTTAATAATTACCATACTATTAGCTACATAGCAAATACTAAAATAACGAATATTTAGAAAGGAAAATCTAAAATTAGAAGGGTTTACCACTCTAATTAGTACCTATCTTTATTTAATTGTTTTAATAGTATCCAGAGATTTTTTGATCAAGTGAGCAGAACTTTAAGATGCTAATAACTGGAAAAAAATTTAATTAATTGTAAAAATTTAATTCAATACTATTAAAAAAATAAACCAACTAAGCTATTAAGAAATAGACTTCAAATATCTCTCTTAAATTTATTAATTTTAAATAAAAATGATACCAGGTATGTTGATACTGAGCCTTTTATTCTGGCAATCATAAAGCTAGCTTGATTTCTTCGACATTTTATCTCCCAATATTCCCACTTTGATTTCTTAGAATTTCTCCAAATCAAACAAATTTGCTGATTTTTAGTATGATCCTTCAAATCAGCAATAGTTTAGTACAACAGGTTGAATTAAGATTGGAACAAATTAAGAAGGAGTTTACGTTCAATTTGATCATAGCAATTATATATTTTTGGAATTGTATATTACCTAAGATTATTAAAATTCATCAACATTGATAAGTACTAAACTATGAAGTCAGAAAACTGGAATCTATAATATAGAAATGGATCTAGTTTAAAACATCTGAATATTCGTAGCTTTTTCTATTAATAACTAGGGAAATTTCACTTTTACTACTACTCATTCTGAGATGAACAATTACTTTAAAACTTTAGAAAATTCATTTGAAGATTGATTTAATTTTACTTCATAAGATT
The DNA here is from genome assembly GCA_946699065.1 of Loxodes magnus. Classification (NCBI taxonomy): domain Eukaryota; phylum Ciliophora; class Karyorelictea; order Loxodida; family Loxodidae; genus Loxodes; species Loxodes magnus. The sequence goes on from CAMPDV010000854.1 coordinate 78,099, forward strand.
TTATATATCAAGGCAGCTGAGCTAATTGATATAACTATTAAGGTTATGTGTTCTCTCTAAGATATTATAAAAACTAATATCTTACTCAAGAAAGCTTAATTTCAATCTTAAGACATGATTTTCAAGGATTCTAACTTTAACTAACTGAAATTAAATGTCATAAGCACTGTTACAAATGTTACGAGATATAGAATAATAATTGCTTATAGTGCTATAAAGGATGAACCTTCGGAAGTAACTCTTGTTCTTGCTAATTAAAATTATCAATGGAAAATGAATGCGTTTAGTAGTGTCCTTGAATTTAGTAGGATAAGAATAATGATTAGTAGTGTGAATTTTGCAATAAAACTATATCAAATTGTCTATTTTGCAAACAAGAAGGAGATATTTGCTTAAAGTGTGAAGAACCTTTTATCCTTTTCCAAGTCTAATGCGTTGAAAGTTGCCCTAATGAAACTTACTATGTTTATAACTATACTTGCTTAAAGTGCGAAGATAATATCCAGAACTGCTTAAGTTGTATAGAAGGAGAAATATGTACTAAATGCCAAGATCCTTATGTTTTATTAGAAAACGAGTGTGTAATAAAATGTCCAAATGAAAGATATTTTACTTAAAATGGAATATGTTTAAAATGCAATGATAAATGGAGAAACTGCTCAAGTTGTAGTGATAATGGAGAAATATGCAGTTAGTGCTAAATTTCTTATCTTTTATTTGAAAATTAATGCTTAGAAAGTTGTCCAAACTAAACTTACTTCATTAAAGATCAAACCTGTTTAAAATGTAGTGCTAAAATAGAAGGCTGTTAATATTGCAGCGAAAATGGCACCCAATGTCTTTAATGTGAAGAACCATATACTTTACTAGAGAGCATCTGTATTTTAAATAACTCTTCTATAAATTAAACTGCTCAAAATGATAATTAGCAATAATGTTCTGATATAAACTGCTTATCATGCGAAGATAGAGAGAGTTATTGTCAAAAATGCAAAGACAATTTTGAATTGAATGATAATAATACTTACACACCTATTTGTGGAGTAAATGAAACTTGCCGTACATGCTATAAAATAAGTAACTGTGACCTATGCTATAAGTTAGATAACTCTAATATTCAATGCTTAAAGTGCTATTAAAACTTCATACTCTTAAAAAATGAATGCTTATAATCCCAAAATATAAATACAACAGACAGTTAACAAGACAATTTCTCTTAAAGCTCGTGATCTAAAGCTGACTAGACCATTACTACTTTCACTTAAGATATGCAATATTTGTCCTAGAATTTAAACTTTGCCTTAGGAATTACAAGTGTAATATCGGGGTCTTCATAATAAACAAATAACTTTTAAAATTTATGATTCGCAACATTCATAACATAAATGATAATGCTTAATGCTTATATAAATGTTCTTAGACCTGCTAATCTTAACAAATATTACTACTAAAACTTCAAATTGAAGCTTCCTTTTAGCCTTAATTTAGACTTTTTAGGAATTAAGTGAAATATCATGAAAATAGATTATTCATTCTGAAAATAATTAAAATACGACTCCTATGCTTTTATAGCTAACTCATTAAATTCCTTGCTAGTAATTTTAGTATTTTTACTACTAAATTTCTTAATTTAGTATTTAAGCTATAAAAATAAAGATTCAAAGCTTTTATAGAAACTTAGAAGTTTATGCTAGTATGAACTAGTAATAGGTATTTGCTTAGGGTAATCTTTAAACTTAAATTTCGCTATTTTCCTATAGGTTTACTACTTAAACTTTAGAAAAGCATTAGACATTTTAAATGTATTGCTAGCTTTAATATTTATGGTAAGTTCTTATATTCAGATATTCTAGATCATCATCATTTTTGCTTGCTGTAAAAAGTTATTAACCCTTCATAGTTAGTAAAATAGAGTAAATAGTTAAGAAGAGGAAGAATAGCTTAAGAAAGAGAAAAGTAAATTTAATATTTTCTTCTAAGGCTTTTAGACTACTAAATATCCTGCTTACTATCCTTTATTTCTAGTTAGGCGTTTCTTTTTAGGATGCATATTAATAGTTCTTTTTGATTACTATTAAGCATAAGTAATGCTAATAAGCTTAACTTGCTTGTTATAAATTTTGTTTTTACTATTTTATAAGCCATACGAGACAATAAAACAGAATTATTTAGAGTGTGTATTTGAAGTATTTCTGATGGTAATTTATTTATCTAATATCTACTTTGATATAGCGATGAATAAGGGTAAAATAGAACATAGAAATGAGAAAAGCATAGAGTAGTTAGGAGATTTTGTAATGTACTTTTAGAGTATCGTTATTTTTATTTTAACTATAGGGATGATTTTCCTAAATGTAAGAAGTATTATTAATCACTATAAACATAAGTAAAGAATTAAAAGTGAAGAATAGAGTTATCAGAGTAACTAAGTAGTTGAAGTTTTATAATCTTAAGGTTAATAATAAATATCTGGAACTTAAGTTTTTGATGAAACTTAGATTAATTTGTAACTAAATCATTCTAGTTGCATAAAGCTAGAAAGCACTTAGAGATAAGAGAAATAATAAAAAAATTAACTTTAAGTATAAAATTAAGAAAAAGCTAGTGATGATTTATTTCTTAATTTAGATACTTTTCAGAGATAGTAAAAGAAGCAAGATCTTGAGGAAATGAGAAAAGTTAAAAGTTAAAAAAGGAGTAAGAAAAAGAGAAATAAGTCAGAAATAAATGAAGTGAATCAAGATAAACCAGAATAGAACTAGAAGAAAAAAATAAAATTTAAAAGCAAGTTAAACTGAAGAGAATTAAACTAAAATTTCTATAATTAATAAAATAAAAAGAAAATTAAAATTAAATGATAAACTAAAATAATTTAATTTAAAACTTTTATTTGTAGAATTATAATTTTTAACTATTTTCGTAACTATGAAACAAAAATTAGTTAAAAAAGTAAATATATTAACTTAATTTAATAAAGAAATTTTATGCTTTAAAAATCATAATATTTTAGTAAGAGCAATTGAAATTATTAAATAAGTAAAGGAAAAATATTGTTTAGTTAGAAAAATATTTAATTGACAAATAAAAAATGAAGAATTAAATTATAGTAGGAATTATTAAGAATCACTAGAGATTCTTTTTATAAAGTGATATGAATTTAAAAAATATATAAATTTATGAAAATTTAAAATAATTTAAATTAACCCTTTTTTATAAATAATTTAATGAGCTTAAAAATCTGAAAAAATAAGAATCTAATAATCTTAGAAATTTCTAATGAAATCTTTAAGCTATCTTAATTTAATAAACTTCACTGATATATATGTCAAATCTGCTAGCAAGAATAAAAATGAGATTTATTAAAAATGTTTAATAAATAATCTATGTAAAAAACAAATAATAAAATTTGTGATAAATTAGATTTAAAAATTTTAAATAAATTATAGCATTTTATTATTTAATCCTCATATTTATTATAAATTGTATTTAATAATCTATTTTATCTTTACATTGAACACTGACATTTAAAATGCATAATTAAATAAATATTTTTTTATTATTTCCTTTTTACAGAAATTATTTAAATTTGACTAAAGATTTAACTAATATTCTGGTAGTTATATTATAGTTTCTCTTATATATTTTATTTAAAAAATAAAAAAAATGTACTTATAATTAAAGCCTTATTTGTTATTATACTTATTTGATATATAACAGTTACTATATAAATAATAATAGAGAAACTAAAGGTAATAATAATTATTAATCTTAATATTTAATTAAAATATAAAATTATAACTATATTAAATTTATTTTATTTTTATACTTTTATTATGTTTTATATATATTAAGCTTATCTCCTTACTTTTTCTATTTCTACTTATTATTTTATTTATTTAATATTTTATTTAACTAACTTGTTTGCTAGAAAGAGTTTAACTATAATATGAAAATTGATGTATAATTAATATAGTAATGATTAAGTTGAATATGGATATTTCTAAGTTTAGTCATCAAGATAATTTAAATATATTAATAAATAGCTAAGTCTTTTAAATTCTAGTTTGTGTTTAGTTACTATTTCAGATGTTTAGTAGATAGAAATAAAAATGAATGAACACTAGAAATAAAAATAGTTCTCTAAGCTTTTATTTCTTAGAAAGCAGTTAAAAAAATCTAATAATTGTGCTACTGTTTTTCCAAGAATAGGATTACTGTTCCTTAAGTATGAAATTCTTTCTAATTTGTGCTACTAAGAGCCTATCTATAAAATAATTACTAATGATTCAAAGAAGTTAATTGAAACAAACCTAGAAAATTTAGAAAATTAAGCTTAAGATATAAATGAAATGACTCCAATTGGTGAACATTATAGCTATTTAGAGCAAATAAAAGACTCTTTATTTGTTTCAGGATCTTATTACTAATTAGATTCTAAAAGATAAACTGAAATATAAATTATTAGAGGGTAATCAGTTTAAAGGTATTAAATGCTACAATAGAGATCTGCACATAAGTCTACTTTCAATTAAAAAAATCTGGTTTATTTAGTGGGTGGGTTTTAGACAAACTCTGCAGAATCTTTTAATTTAAGAACTTAAAAATCTACAGCCTTAAAATCACTTCCAATTTAAAGGAAAAATTTTCTATTTGGTATTGCATATGGATTTGATAATGTATTTGTATGGGGTGGATACAATGGAAGCTCATTATCTGAGATTTTATATTTTGATTCTGCAACTTAGAATTGACTTACGTTTGGTCAAAAGTTAACAGATCCAGCATATGCGATAACATCAGGATGGGAAATCTATTTAAAATGCTTTATCCTATTCAACAATATGCCAGTTATACTGAAAACATCTATTTAAGATTATAAAAAAATATATGAGCACGGATAGCAAATCCACTAGGATTTCGGAACCTCGTATTGTTGGTTCTGCTTCCAAGAATGGAAATAAAAGCTTTATATGTTTAATGCACATATCAACCTTTTCTGTTATGACCTGAAAGAAAAAGCATGGAATAATGAAAAAGTTTATTCATTGTAAACTAAAAAATAAATATATTTTGTAGTGTTTTAAAATATAAATAGTTATATTATAATATATTTCTATTATTATATTTAATAATATCAAAACTTTTTATATACAATAATATGAAAAAAAAGAAAATAAAGATATTTATGAAACTTTTTAAGTATTTTTTATTTCAAATTTAAGTTTATATTAACTGCTTAAAATAAAATTTTATTTATCTAAGCAATTTAATATAAATTATCTAGTTTAAATTATTAAAATAAATTAAATTGTTTTTGTTTATTTTTAAAACTAAAAGAAAATGAAATCATACAGAGGTAAATTTATTTTACAAGGATATAGGACTATTAATTGAAAAATATGAAGCTTTTTTTGAAATATTTATTTAGTTTATTGATTATGGATCTTACTATGTACTTCAAATATAAGTTTCAAATGAAATGTTTTATTTATTTCTTTTATATAATCTTAATTATTTTAAATTATCTTTAAATTCATTGCTTCTCACTAATTTATTGGTGTATTTAGAACTAAAATTTAAAATATTTAAATTAACTAACTTAGATAAATTTTTCATTATTTTTAGAACACTTAATTCAAAGTACTTTTGATATATAAGGATTCCTTAAAAGAGAGTAACTTATTGCATTTAAGATTGAAGAAACAAAACTTAATTTATACATTTTTATTATAAGATAGAATCATTTCTAGTAAGCTAGAATTATTTCTAGTAAGCTAGAATTATTTCTAGCCTATTATTAACATATAAATTTGGTTTCTTTAACTTCCGTGGTGATCCAAATAAAGGTGGTACCACGATAATTTAATTTATTTATATTTTTCCACAAAATAAGAGAAATGGCTTTCAATAAGTTATTCAATCTTTATCTTTTAATATTTAGTTAAACTATTTTCTGCTAAATCTTCTATTTATACAAATAAATATTATAATGTAGATTACTAAGAAGAAACTGATAAACTATTTTAAAACAAATAAGTTAAAATAATTGCATTTATTAGATATTTTCACTAATAATTGATATTATTGTGTCAACTTCTAAAATAAAAAGGATTTTAATAATTTACTTTTAGCAGTTTATAAAATAATAGCAATCATCTAATACAAATTAAAGCTTTAGTATTAATATAAATAAGCTTGTAAATAAAATTTTAAGTTAGAGTAATTAAATAAATATTTATATTTCTAGCTGCATAAATTTATATAATTTTGCTATTATGCAAATTAAATCTATAAACTAAATCTTTCCAGTTAACAAACTAAGGAAATTTCTATGAAGATAATTTAAGATAAGCGATATAAGTTTAAAATAATCTATTTAAGGCTATTTTTCATTAAATTATTATGCTATGAAACAATGAGAATATCTTTTTAAAACAATTTCGCTTATTAATTTCATTCTTATTCTGCATTTTTTATTAATATATTTTTTGTATTGGAACTTTAGTTCAAAATATTGGGATTTTTCAATAGAAACTCTTTAGTATCTTTAATATTTTCAAAAATATTCTTTTATAAATTAAGTAATTAAAACTTAGCTTTATCAAAATACTTAAGCTTTGGTTCTTTTTATTTATCTTTGCTGTTTTTAATTGTTTTTATTCAAAATTTTCATTCTAATTTTATAAAAAACTAAGCATTTTATACATTTTTTATTATCAACTACCTATTTGAAAGATATCATTAGATTACATTATGAGTCATAAAGATTTTCACAACTAGCATTAAAATAACTTTTAAATCCCTTCTGAAATTAGTTTTTAGTAGCATATCTCTAGTATAATTTTCATTGCTTATTTATATATTTCTCCATTATCTTTTCTCTATCTTTTAAACTATTTTTATCCTTCTTAATCATATCACTAAGCTAGCTTTATCAAATAAGTAGATTCAAATTAGTTTTAAATACCAATATCTTTAATAAAGTATATAATCTTTCTAAGGAATATAAATCTTTATTATCATTAACTTACAATAAAATAAACATTTTAGTATATATCTAAGTAACTGTATTTACTCTACGTTATGAAGTAACTATATAATTGTCTATTTATTATATAATAATAAGATAGTAGCTCTGCTCTTTTAATTAAATATTATAAATGAATGAGTTATTATTAAAATGTTGCTTCTATCTATTTTCAAGAAAACTTTCTTTTGAAAATAGAAGAAAAGAAGAATTTGTAATATCTCCTTTAAATTTTCTATTTCTAAAAGGTTGAGAAAAAGTTTTATTAATAATAGTTCTATCTAGTAATAGTAATGATATATAGCTAGTTTCTATATAATAATGTACCTAATAAATTATTAATTAAAATGAAGATAAATATACTTGTTTTTAGATATCAAATGTATGTAAATATCGGTATATCAATGAGATAATTTATAAGAAGCATAATAAAGATATTATTTTATTAATTTAATTTAAAATTATCTCTATTAATGAGAATCTAGCTTAACACTACTATTTTAAAACTGATAGAAAGGCTTTTGAATGAAAACAATAAAAAATTTAGTTTAACCTAAAAATTACTTAGCTTTACTTAAAAATCTTCTTAATAAATAACTAACAATCAGCTAAAAGTTTTCCTTTAAAACTAAGTAAAAGCAAATGGTAGAAAATGATAACTACTTTAGCTTATTCTTCTATTATACCTTTTGCTTATTTTAATACTCTGCTAGGCTTTTTATTAAATACTGAAATGATAAATATACTTTTATCAGAAGATGTAGTAGACCTCTAAGCTTAGGACCTCATTTGAATAAAAGCATGACAGATTTACTTTCCTATTACTTGCTTAATTGCTCGCTTTCTACTTGGTTCTTCTATTATCACTTAGAGTAAAATGTTCATTATTTCCAAATTATTGGGGTTATAATTAGCTGTATTTATATAATGATTCCAGAGAGCAAAAAGTGTTAGAGTGATGAAATCAATAGTTTTGACGAGATCTATAATTCAGAATCATATGAATACGAGAAAAGAGCTTTTCATTTTGTTGAAGTAAGTTATTTATTTTAGGACTATGATAGAGCTAATCCAATAACAAGGGTAGAGGGATGAAGCTGATTTTGTAATCTTCAAAGTAAGTTAACGAAATTCAGTTTAGGAGCTTAAATAAAATTACTTTGATATAGAGATCTAAGAAATAAAAAGCTCTTAGCTTCATTAAATTGTTAACTGTACTTTTAACAGAGAATCTATTAAAAGAAAATATACTTAAATAGCAGATGCGAATGTAATGTCAGATTTTAAAAAGCTTTTTAAAGATAGTAAGACTAAAACTTATAAGAAATAAATAATTTTCTAAAAAGAATAAATGAAGCAACTTAAGTAATTTGATGAACTAGTATGAAGAAGATAATAATATAAGCAACGAAGCTCTGATGAAATAAAAAAGAACTAGGAAAATATTTTATATAATAAGAGTTAATTTCCAAATAAATATTTTAACTAGAAGAAAGCTGAAGATGCTTAATTAATTATTTTATAGCGAAAAACCATTTAGTACCTTAATTTAACAGACGAAATCTGTTTAACTTTCTTTTAAAATTAAACTAAAAATTTAGCAGTATAGTAAAATATATCCAATATAACTAATCTCATTAGAACTAAAACTTACAACTACACAGTTTATAGTTCAGAAAAATAATAAAATTTTCGATAAATGTATATAAACAATTATTTAATAATGATTCTTAAAAATAAAAACATTACTAAAGTGATTTGCTCATTTAGGAGACTTAACAAAGGAAAATTATAAGGAAACAATTAAATTAAATAATAAATGAGTATATCAATGATGGTTATAGTATACTAGCAGAGCTTTTAAATTTATTTAAACTATACTAAAAAGTTTCAAAATCTAGTTATTTTATAACTTTAATTTATATCCTTTCGGTTTGTATATTTATTATATAGCTATAATCTCATTTAAATATCATATTGATTATTCTTAAAGAATAACGAAGTTTATACACTAGGATATTCTATTTTTCAATTAAAATGATAACTTTTGATTGAAATATCGTTTTCTTTTGCTTTCGATCTAATTAATCTTTATGTAAATATTAGCCTTCTATGTCTCTTTTTTATTTCTTATTTATACTTAGTATTTAACTATAACTATAACACAATCAAACATAAATTAGAAGGTATATTTCCTTTTTATTCTACAACTTTATATAATTAAAGAAAGAAGAGTCTTCTTTAAGTTAACATTATTAAAGCACTATATACTTAAAGTTTAAGGCTATCTAAAATAAAAATTTCCAATAAACTAAACTAAAGATATCAATAAAATAGCCTTTCTAAATAAAGAATTTAGAGATAATCTTAGACATATTTATAGCTTAAAAATAGTAACTACATACGACACTATATTAAAAGCACTACTAAATAAGGTTGATTAAACTATTATTAATGCATATATTAACAAGAACTAATAAAAGTTAAATGATAGAAACTTAATTTTTAGTTTTTGCTTATATTTAAATAAAATATACAAAGATATAAGTATAGATGCTTTTAATTTTAAATATAGTTATTGCTCATATAATCAACATCAATTCTTTTTATACATTTAGCATACAACAAACTTAAATACAACATTAGGAGGAATAAATAATTAGATTTATTGTTTAAGATAAAAATAAAGACTAAAGGTGTTAATAAAAGTGATGGAATATATAAAAAACTTACCAGGCTAATAATTAATCAATCAAACTAAAGAATATAACAGTGAAACTTTATAAAAGAAAAATAAATAAACTTTATCTCAAAATAATTTCATAATGAATCAATAGAGCTAGGAATAACTATTTGGTTTAAGAAGATTTTAAATAGAAATATATTAAAATAGCTTGAATTAAATTATTTATAATATAAGATATTAAATAAAGAACATATTAGATATATTTAATATTAGCCAAATTAAAAAGGTATAGATGATTATAAAGTTTTAGAATAAATGCTTATCAAGTTATTGTTATTTATAATTATATTAGCGAAATAAATAAATCTAATATTTAGAATTGGCTATTTAGTTTAAGAAAACTCTTTAAAGAAGAGACTTTATTTTATTTACATTTAAGCATTTAATTTTTTGTTTCTCATTTTAATGAATATTCTTCCTATAATTTAGACTATAGAAATAAGCTTTAAATTAATAAACTTTATTTTATACAGTCAGATCTATTTATATTGTAATAACCATAAAATACCTATTTGGTAGTTAACATTTGATAATTAAAAATCGAAATAGTTCATAAGGAAAGTGTTATAGCAAGTAACTTTAAAAAAGAGCATTAAAATTCTATTACTACAAGTATCTTAATTAGTTGCACCTAGTTAATAGAACTACCTTAATAGAGTATAAAATTCTTATAATCTAAGAATGCTTTTTATAATCTGCACAAAAAGCAATAATTTTATGTTTTCTAAGGAAATAATTGGAATTAATACCTAATATATCTAACAAGTCTCTAAATACTACAATTGCAATACACATCAAAGTATTTACTAATGATGTTCTTATTTATAATAAGTATAGATATCTATTTATAAGTAGGTAAAGGTTATGAAATTATAAAACAGAAATTTAGTAAAAGTAAATTTAGAATATAACTAGAATAAGGCTTGATAATTATCTCCTATTTAAAATGAATATTAGCTTTATTTTAATTAACTAGCTATTTTATTAAATTTATTAGATAATTAAAGTTAGAAAAAGCTAAGAACTTTGAATAGATATAAGGATATAGTAAATAAAAATAATTAACTAAAAAATAAATAATTGCATAGTATTTTCAAAGGAAATATTTTAAAAGTATCTAGTAAAGTCTAAGATGATTATTTAACTACAGCTTCAGATTAAGATTATAAAATAAATAATAAAGTATTTCCAGCCTGTCTTTCATTAATATTACTATTTAGATAGAATATTTAAAGCTCAAAAGTAAATTAGATAGATACATTCACTAAAGTGATATAGTAAAGAGAATTATTAATCTAATTCTAAACTAAACATTATTAAAATGATTATTTATTTATTTCTATTAGCTTGATTACTATTAGCTTAGCTAAGTTATTTTATGTAGTTAGTAAAGAATAGAGGAATAAAAGTTTACTATTTTATTATAGAGACGAAAGGTAAAATATTGAAGAGTTTTATAAAGTTATTTTGGTAAATAAGACGGAAATTTGAAATTGAAATAATTATTAATAATTTTATTTTCTTAAATAATTGTATAATATAAGAAATGCTCTATTTCTTCAATGATAAATTTCAATCTAATATAATTTATAAATAAATAATAATAATATTAATTTTAAGTTTTCCGTTTTAGGGATTTCCAACCCCGTCAGGAATATAGCAGTTTATGCTCCCTGCTTTTAAATATAAAAGTTCGGGTCTCCCAATTTTAGCGAGATTGGGAACTCGGATTTTTCCAGGCTTTCCTTCCTTTAATTTGCCTTGGTTCCATCTTAATCTTGTATATTGAACTATCCGGATTGCAATACATTCTTTTCATTCTTGCTTCTTCTTTTTTCTTCTTTTGTTTTTCTTTTATCCAATAGTTTCTTTATTTCTATTAAAATTTCTAGCACTTCCGATAAAAATGTCATACGCTTCCACAGCAGAAACATTTCTTTTTTACTTTGAATTATTTTCCTTGATTTGTTTGCTCTTTCTAGGCTTCGATTTCCATTTTTATAGCTCCAGTTTCGCTTTACTCTTTCTTAAAAATTTATATCTTCTCTTCTACTTTTCCGAATCTGTTATCCAGTTCAGTCTGTTTCTAAAGCTAATTTTAGGATTCGTTAGTCTGACTTTGTGAGATATTCCAAAAGGCGTTAAGATCTCTTTCCTAGGACATAAGTCTTCACTCAATTCCTTCTGCTAGGTCTAGCTTTGCCATCAGCATATCATTGTCCTTCTTCAATCTCTTGACCTCTTCCTGGAGGTTTAGTACCACTTTGATGAGCTACTCCATGCTCATTTGGCCAGAAGGGTTGATCTCTGATACCTCCTGGTGGAGAACAGACTTCATCTGTTTCCTCGGTTTCTCGCTTGAGGTTGGAATTTCCGTGTGCATATTCTTCAAGGTTGGCTTTCTTTCGTTTTGTTAGATTCCAAGTTGTTAGTTCAATGTTGATTAAATTTGTGATAGAGAAGATTGTTAAGATTATTAAGACTTGGTTTCTTGCAACAGCTATACATAGATATACTTAAATAGTTGCTGATATTTTTTTCTTATTAGTAGTTTAGAAAAGTTTTTAGGATTTAAATATTTGATCATGAAAGTGCAAAAATGCGATAATGAGAATAAAATATTATGAAGCTTCTGATTAAGTTAGATACTTCATTATTTAAATTTTATTAATCTCATATTTCTTTTAACTTTATTTCTTCCCTCCTTCTACTCTTATATTTTAGTTCGCAAACATTTTTTATTCTTCCTATGTAATTCATTATCTTTTTATTTTTATACATATTGACAATATTTTTATAACCATCCATTTAAATAATATCAACGAAAAAATTGTAAAAATAAATGAGAAAAAATGTATTAAAAACCTTAAAAAAGAGTATTAGTTTTACAAACATACTTATATTAGAAAAAAAGTAAATAAATGTATATAAATAATTAAAATTTCTAATAATTTTATTTTAAACATAAATCATTAAATGTAAGCATAGATCTAAATAAAAATTTGTAGTTTAAATAATTAGATAATATTTTATTAAATAAAATAATGTCAGAATAAAAATTATTTAATTCATATTAGTTTAGTTTTATAGAATTCAATTATTAGTAAATTTTTCTTATAATTAAATTTTATATAAATTCTATAAATGCTTAGTTAAATTTTTATTTATTTAATTATCTAAATTTTTTAGATTATTGATATATTTTAAATAAGATTGAATATAGGAAATTTGATTAAATTTATAATACTCACTAAGATCTAAAATGGATTGAGCTAAAACTAAATATTAATCTTAAAATTAGACATTAATTATCTCTTTAGTCCTTAGTAATAAATAATTCTAACTAATAGGTTACATTATTATTATATTTATCTTCTATTGATTTACTTTATATTGTAATTTTTAATGCTAAGCCAGCATTTTTAAACTATGTATTTATAAATTTTGATTTTAAAATTCTTTAATAAATATTAAAATTTAAATATATTAAAGTTTATTTATTTAATTAAAGTTAATATATTTCTACTTGTTTTAAACATTTTTTATAATATGATTAATATAAAATAGTAAACCATATTATACCTTATAATGTTGTTAAAATTTAAATTATTTTTATTTATCAATTTATAAATAAATTTAAGATTTTTATTTTTTTATTTTTATATATTAAATTTCATTTCTCTTCAGTTTAACTTGTTTTTAAGTTATTTTTACTATTTCTACTCTGGTATGTCTTGATTCACTTCATTTATTTCTGACTTATTTCTCTTTTTCTTACTTCTTTTTTAACTTTTAACTTTTCTCATTTCCTCAAGATCTTGCTTCTTTTACTATCTCTGAAAAGTATCTAAATTAAGAAATAAATCATCACTAGCTTTTTCTTAATTTTATACTTAAAGTTAATTTTTTTATTATTTCTCTTATCTCTAAGTGCTTTCTAGCTTTATGCAACTAGAATGATTTAGTTACAAATTAATCTAAGTTTCATCAAAAACTTAAGTTCCAGATATTTATTATTAACCTTAAGATTATAAAACTTCAACTACTTAGTTACTCTGATAACTCTATTCTTCACTTTTAATTCTTTACTTATGTTTATAGTGATTAATAATACTTCTTACATTTAGGAAAATCATCCCTATAGTTAAAATAAAAATAACGATACTCTAAAAGTACATTACAAAATCTCCTAACTACTCTATGCTTTTCTCATTTCTATGTTCTATTTTACCCTTATTCATCGCTATATCAAAGTAGATATTAGATAAATAAATTACCATCAGAAATACTTCAAATACACACTCTAAATAATTCTGTTTTATTGTCTCGTATGGGTTATAAAATAGTAAAAACAAAATTTATAACAAGCAAGTTAAGCTTATTAGCATTACTTATGCTTAATAGTAATCAAAAAGAACTATTAATATGCATCCTAAAAAGAAACGCCTAACTAGAAATAAAGGATAGTAAGCAGGATATTTAGTAGTCTAAAAGCCTTAGAAGAAAATATTAAATTTACTTTTCTCTTTCTTAAGCTATTCTTCCTCTTCTTAACTATTTACTCTATTTTACTAACTATGAAGGGTTAATAACTTTTTACAGCAAGCAAAAATGATGATGATCTAGAATATCTGAATATAAGAACTTACCATAAATATTAAAGCTAGCAACACATTTAAAATGTCTAATGCTTTTCTAAAGTTTAAGTAGTAAACCTATAGGAAAATAGCGAAATTTAAGTTTAAAGATTACCCTAAGCAAATACCTATTACTAGTTCATACTAGCATAAACTTCTTAGTTTCTATAAAAGCTTTGAATTTTTATTTTTATAGCTTAAATACTAAATTAAGAAATTTAGTAGTAAAACTATTAAAATTACTAGCAAGGAATTTAATGAGTTAGCTATAAAAGCATAGGAATCGTATTTTAATTATTTTCAGAATGAATAATCTATTTTCATGACATTTCACTTAATTCCTAAAAAGTCTAAATTAAGGCTAAAAGGAAGCTTCAATTTGAAGTTTTAGTAGTAATATTTGTTAAGATTAGCAGGTCTAAGAACATTTATATAAGCATTAAGCATTATCATTTATGTTATGAATGTTGCGAATCATAAATTTTAAAAGTTATTTGTTTATTATGAAGACCCCGATATTACACTTGTAATTCCTAAGGCAAAGTTTAAATTCTAGGACAAATATTGCATATCTTAAGTGAAAGTAGTAATGGTCTAGTCAGCTTTAGATCACGAGCTTTAAGAGAAATTGTCTTGTTAACTGTCTGTCGTATTTATATTCTGGGATTATAAGCATTCATTTTTTAAGAGTATGAAGTTTTAATAGCACTTTAAGCATTGAATATTAGAGTTATCTAACTTATAGCATAGGTCACAGTTACTTATTTTATAGCATGTAAGGCAAGTTTCATTTACTCCACAAATAGGTGTGCAAGTATTATTATCATTCAATTCAAAATTTTCTTTGCATTTTTGACAATAACTCTCTCTATCTTCGCATGATAAGCAGTTTATATCAGAACATTATTGTTAAGTATCATTTTGAGCAGTTTAATTTATAGAAGAGTTATTTAAAATACAGATGCTCTCTAGTAAAGTATATGGTTCTTCACATTAAAGACATTGGGTGCCATTTTCGCTGCAATATTAACAGCCTTCTATTTTAGCACTACATTTTAAACAGGTTTGATCTTTAATGAAGTAATTTTAGTTTGGACAACTTTCTAAGCATTAATTTTCAAATAAAAGATAAGAAATTTAGCACTAAGTACAAATCTATCCAATTGTGTTGCAACTGAAGCAATTTTTAATATTCTAATTGCATGATTTACATTCTTGGTTTCAGATGTAAAATTCATTACTAGGACAGTTTAATACACAAGTATTTTCAAATACTAGATATGAATTTTCACACTAACTGCATGCTTATCCATCGCTGGAGCATCTTAGGCAATTTTTTATTTTATTATTACATTTTATGCATTTTCCGCTTTAAATGAAATAAATATCTTCTGTACAATTTTCTACACAAGCATTATCCTGCAAAAGAAGAGTATTTTCACACTAACTGCATATTTCTCAATTATCACTACAACTTGAGCAGTTTCTCCATTTATCATTGCATTTTAAACATATTCCATTTTAGGTAAAATATCCTTCATTTGGACATTTTATTACACACTCGTTTTCTAATAAAACATAAGGATCTTGGCATTTAGTACATATTTCTCCTTCTATACAACTTAAGCAGTTCTTGATATTATCTTCGCACTTTAAGCAAGTATAGTTATAAACATAGTAAGTTTCATTAGGGCAACTTTCAACGCATTAGTCTTGGAAAAGGATAAAAGGTTCTTCACACTTTAAGCAAATAACTCCTTCTTGCTTACAAATTAGACAATTTGATATAGTTTTATTGCAAAATTCACACTACTAATCATTATTCTTATCCTACTAAATTCAAGGACACTACTAAACGCATTCATTTTCCATTGATAATTTTAATTAGCAAGAACAAGAGTTACTTCCGAAGGTTCATCCTTTATAGCACTATAAGCAATTATTATTCTATATCTCGTAACATTTGTAACATTAACTTCCGCAGATAAGTTCGGTTTAACTAATAATGAATCCTTAGTAAGAGTGACCTAAGATAGATTGCAATTGATCTTAAGTAAGAAATGATTTCCCATAATATCTTAAAGAGTAAACATAACCTATAAAATTAAATTAACTTGCTTTGCTTCCTTGATATATTGAATCTGTAGATAAAAATGTAATTTATTTTTCAAAATAATTCTAATAAGTTTTGAATTTATAATCCATTTAGGAATAGGTAGCAGATAAACTGAAATTGCCAAGGTTATTCATAGAATAAGCAACAAATACTCAATTATCTTGAACTAAGTCTGAAACAAATAAAAATTCGGTATAATTTCCTGTATAGCATTGCTTTACATTCTAGCTTGTTAATTTATATTGAAAATTTTAACTACTAAATAATTCTAAAAAGTATGAGTTATTTTTGTAGAGTTGAAATCAGACATAACCTACTTAATTGGAATCAATCTTTAGTCATGCTGTCACACTAAATTAGGTTTAATTTACAGGATCGTATCCATAATAAGAAAATGTGTTACTTTTAGATGAGCCCTGTGAAACATAAGTGGGAATATTCTGGCTCAGCACATCAAAAAAACTAATCTAAGATTGAATTTATAATGCCAAGCAGCATAGAACCATTATGAATATTTTCATTTTATAACTAAAATAAATAAAAACAATATTAAACTTATTTAAAGCCTAATCTTACATCTTTTAGTTATATTCATATAAATCATTTAATTTAATAGTTTCTACCTATCTAAATTGTATAACCATAACATGCTTTAATTATTCCACAGAGTATATATTTTCTTATCTAATGCTTCAAATAGAATTATATAGTAATTACTCTTTATACTTAATTAGCGTCTCATTGAATGAATGCTTAACTTACTTTATTTTTATCTAATTTAAATCATAAAAACGTTATAGAGATAGACTTCTAAATCTACTTTTACTAATTTTCAAGTAGTTTCTATACATTCTGAGAAAAAGTTCTAATCTATAAGAATCTTAATTTAAAATTAGTATTTGATCAAGAAAAGCTTTAAATAGATTCTTTAATAGTAGTAATTTATTAATTTGTTAAAAGATATAAAGCTTTACTTAATTAATAATAGCTTTGTCTAAAATAGACTTATAGGAATAAAATGCTATAAAATAGAAGTTTTATAAGCTTGTTTAAGATTAGTTTAGTAGCCATAAAGAGTTGATTAATATTTAATCATTCAATCTATAAAGCTTAAAACTTTATTCATTCCAAGTCTTTATTTAGTAGAAAGCGTAGGAAGGATAAATAGAGGAGTCGATTCTCTGATAAAGTAATAAAGTTTATTAGTAATAAAAGATAAAAGATAAATACACATAGATGTAAAACTATTTTCTTTATTTTTAAAAATGAAGCTATAAATTTAGTTTAGATATATAGATAATTTCTTTTTATCTTTAGTTTGAAAAATGCTTTATTTTATTTTAGTTTCTCATATGATGCTTTTTAGCTTGTCTAGCTGATTTATAACTCTTAAACAAATTTAATTTGGTCTTCATTTTTAATCTTTGATTTATTTGTTCTTTACTTACTCATTTGAACAAGATAATTTATTTGAACACTTTTGATTTTAAGAAAGTTTTATATCTAATTTCCTTTAAAAAGCTTCTAAAACTTTAATTCCTGGATTTTAATTCTTTGATTAAATATTTTCCTTTTTATAAGTTTAAAGCAGCTCAAATAAATTATGTTAGATAATAATAAAAAAAATGGTTGAAGGTTTCAAGTCAGGGTTCTATACCACCTCTTCCTAAGCCAAAAAGGAAGGGAGGAAGCGAAAAACCAAAATAAATAAATAAAATACTTTAATATAAATAATTTTGCTTATTTATATTAAAAGCATAAAACTCAATTAGAAATGACAAACTTCATATTTATTTTATATTTATAATTTATCTATTTTACATAATTATATTTTCAGACATAGATTAGAATATAAAAATAATATAATTTAAACTATTTAAAAATAAATTTCTTAATTAATAGTGAGATATTCATTTTAAAAGTTATAGATTATTAAATATTTTAAAATTTGAATCATTAAGAAATATCATTACTATTTATTTTTTCTTTCCATTCTTTATTTTTATTCTTTCTATAAAATGATAAAAAATTTAGTTTAAAAATATTATGAAATAAAGATTATCTCATTATATAATAAAGGCTATAGAGTTAAATTTTAAAATTAAGTTTAAGTTATTATTTTGTATTTATTATTTTAACTATTATCTAATAATATTCTTATTATTTCTTTATTTTTTACAATTATTTCTTTTATTAAATAGTGCTAAATTTATAAAATTTTTAAGTATATAACTTTGATTTTAAAATTAAATTTATAAGGTTAATTATTATTTAAGCTATAAATAAAAATATTTAAATAAAAGCTTAATCTTATAGTATTTTATACCATGTTAATAAAATAACTAAATATATTAATTATTATTTTCTATATAATAGATATAGCTAAATTAGAATACCTTAATATTTTAATTATCATATTTAAATAAAATAAAACTTTTAATTAATTTACCCTTTTCTTTTTTAACTTTATTTAGAATTTATTTATTAGCTTTATTAATTTTATTATATATATATTTTTTTAAAACCGCTATAGTTGTTCGAAGATGAACAACAAGGTCATCTTCATCAGAGGTTGGGGAAGTTAAGTATCCATAATCGACTTTATGTCTTCCTCTGCTTTGGTTTGGCCTCGAGACATAAGATTCTTAGACCTTCGACACTTGCTTAATTTGGATTTAATTTAATTCTGGAATGAAAAAGAAATAATATTGCGAGTTTCATCAGAGGTGGGGAATTTAAGTACCCATAATCGACACATGTTGTCCTCTGCTTTGGTGATGCAATGAGACACAATCCTGCCATGTCCTTGGACCTCCAGCAAGTATTAAAGATTACGAGTATTCTAAAATTATATCAGTATTGAACATTTTTATCAGTACTGAATAATTATACCAGTATTGAACAAGGTTTATCAGTATCTGATAATTTTATCAGTAACAAACATTCTTGTCAGTATGAAACATTTTTTTAAAGAGCTGCGCACCAACGAGAGTGCTACGCACTCTATAAACAAATTTATTTATTTATTATAACTAGTTTCCATGTAAAGAATTTTTCATTGCTAATTTTGCCTTTTTCTAACTACTTACTATAAATTCTATGTAAAATTAGATACAATAAATATAGCTGAAATCAAGATTTTACTATTCTGCTTTAAAAGTAGTGCTTCTAGAAACTAAGTATTTTAGAGCAAACCTTAAATGGAGTCATTTCTAACATCGATTAAATATTATTTTAAAATGATAATTAAAATAATTATTATTAACCCTAACTGAATTCAGTATTGCTATTATGTAGAATTAAGGTATCTCAATGAAATTTATACCATATCTTCATAAACTCTTACTTTGAACTGGACTACTTTTAGAAAAATAAGTAGGTATGCATGAATTAATTACAAGTACTTGTTAAAAAGCTATTAAGATGAACTAACTGAATATAATAAAATCAATTTGATTTGATTTGATTTTATAATTTTTTTATGCTTATCTTTCGAACAGCAAACTACAAGCATTTAAACGATTTTCATTCTTTTTGTTTTATTATTAATTAAAACCAAATTAATTGTTTATAAATTGATAAGCTTTAGTTAAGAAATAGAAAATTTAAGCCAAATAGAAGAATTATTACCCTTAGAAAAGCTTAAGCTGTTATGCTAATTTTTTTAATTACTTAGTGTCATCATCAGAAATTTAATTTTTTCAAGTTAAATTGTAAAAAAGAGTACATTAAGCTTATTAATTTTGCAAATTTGAACTAATATATATCATAGGCTTTGCTTACGTGATGATTAATATAAACTAGTTTTAAACACTTAAATTTCTGGTTTTTAACTAGATATCCTCTGTTATATTAATATTCTTAATAAGGTCCATTATATATATTTCTATACTTACCTGGATTAATTTTAGTTTAATATAGAAGTTAAAATTCTTTATCTTTTGAGTTTAAGTCATTTATTCACTTAATGAAATTGAATGATAGATTGTAATTTTAACTTCAAAAGATGAGTTTAATAAATAGCTAGTTATAAAGACTATAAGCTAATAGCTCTTAAGTTTTTTAAGAAGGAAGGAAAAAATTAGTTGATGAAGCTTAAAGGATAGAAATTTAAGGGATTGAAATAAATGATAATTAAATTTGAAATCTTGGTTAATTAACTAAATCATATACCGAACGCATAGCAATAAATTCTATGCTAATAACTACTAAGATTCTTATCAGACCAACTCATGTGTTGAATAACTTAAATAACCAATAAAGCGAATTCTCAATTTCTAGCTTTAGACTTTTCTCAACTATGAAATACAATTTTAATCTTAATCTTTTTTCATTTCTCTTAACTAGTTTCCTCCAAATATATCAATATGCAAGTAAAAATCTTCATAAGATACTGACTAGCTTTCTAGGTATAATAGTTCATTTATGATAAAGATTGATCATAATAAAACTATTAAAACATAACATTTCAAATAAAAATACAATTGAAATAAACAATTTACATAGCTATATCAACTATAAATTATTCTTGTTTAACTAATAATAAAAATATCATATCTAAGTAAATCCTTTAATTAACTTATTTATTTTCGTAATTTAAAATTACTTTTATCAAATAAATCATAGTATACAAATTTTAAACGAAGAAAGATATACAAGCGAATAGTGCTTAATAAAAGAAGTGAAGCGAAAATAAAAATATATGAAGATATATAAAAATAGCAGAGAAAATGCTTCTATTAAATCATAAAAACTAATTTTATAAGAAAATAAATATGAAAATTATGACAAAGCACTATGCTTATAATAATCAGCTACATGTTAATAATTAAAATTCGATAAATTCCTTTCTAGAGGTTTAAACAAAATTCTAAAGTAAAAAATTATAAAAAAAGCAAATATTATACTGAAAAAATAGATAAGGAAAGCAGATTAAACAGTCAATGTAAAATCAGAATTGAAACTTAACTGAGAAAATGTAAAATGGTAATTAATTTAAAGGATTTAAGAAAATAATAACTAAAAATAGAGAATGCTTATTATAATTTTTATTACATATAAAGATTACCATACCACAAAGAGAATCTTAAATCTAATATTTGCATAATTGAATTATATGAAGAATCTATAAACTAACTTTTTTAAATTAAGCTATAAATCAAGAAAATAAATAAAAAGCACATTTATTTTTAATCAATATACACAGCAGAGAAAATAGTTAACAGGCATAAAAGCTATAATGATTTAAAAAATTGTTGTCTAATAAATATTGCTTTAGAAGCAAAGCTTACACAAAATATATTAATTTACACTTTATTTACTAAATTATATAATCTTATATGTAAATTATGCTGAGATATCCACATAGTTTATTCCTAAAATTAAGAAAATTTAAGAATCAAAAATTAGAAGTAATCTGCAATCTTAAAAATGTTAAAAATCAATAAAAATAGATTAACTAGGTAGTATAAAAGACAATAATATAATATAGATGAGAATTATTGACAAATTTGATAAATCTATGTGCTTATTTCATTAATTTAAGTTTAGTTCTATGATCCTATTTATTTATAATAGAGTAAAATTCGTGCTTTTGGTTGCATCAAATCAGTATAAAACTTCCAATTTGAATGAAAAAGTGAAAGAATTAATCCACAAAAACATATTAAAAAAATGTTTGTTGTAGTAATCATAATATATGAAAACCAGCTTTTATCATAAATAGATATAATTCAAAATATATATATTTGGCTTAAGGATATTAAGGCTTTCTTTCTAGTAATTAAATAAAGTTAATTAGGCTCAATTGGTATTTTAGATTAAGTAACATGACTTAAATAACTAAAAAATATTCTTTTTATAGTTTGCAGATTATAAGTATGATATGCTTTATATAAGTTTCTAATTGCACTCATTTTGTTCAGCTTTCTCCATTCTAGTGAATTATTCTAAAATATTGCAATAAAGGTATTTAAACGAAACTATCTATGTAGATATATTTTATTTGAGTAAATGACATCAAATCAATAATTAAATTTCTTTATTTTGAGTGAAGGAAAGCAAAGGAACTTTTACATAAAATCAAGTGATCTAAATTAAGTATTAATGGACTTTTATATGGATATGTAGATAACTTGCATGAAAAATAAGGAAGCAGAATGATTATGGTAGCAAAAATCAAAATTTATTAGCTCATGAAGTAATTTTGAACTTTTATACTGAACCATACATCAAAATCTAAAGAATCAGTTATAATGATTTTTAGATCCAAACAACTAATAAAAAATTCTTACTCCTAAGTAATACAATTTTGCATTATTTTTAGTCTTCTTTTATGCAAAAATAAAATGCTTTTTGTAGCTATTTTATAAGAATTAATAGCTTACCTCAATATCTTCCCTTTTCTAGGGTTTTTTATTATTTTTTTAAAAGTGAAAAAAGAAAAAATTTAATCTCAAACAAATCAGAAAGTATCATATATAGGATTTTAATTTAAATATAACTAATTTAATGAACATTATAGACAAAATTAAATTATAATAAACTAAAGGCCTTTTATTTAAAAAGCCAGCCTCAAGTAATTATTAGAAAAAATACAATTTAAATTAGTAATTAGAGAGTAATTAAATCTCAACTACTCAGAAATGTCTAGCATCATTATAATTATCCCTTCAACGTGAAACTTTTAAAGATACTTCTTAATAAAATCATTTTCTGAATTTTAATTTTTTATTTAAATAAGTTAGCCGTTTTAGCGTAGATTAGCGAGTTCTAGCGTTAAATCCTGGTTGCTTTATTGGTTAATAAATGGAAGATAAGAATCTAAGCAACTTTACTAAAGAAACTGATGAAAAAATTGCTGAAGCAATTAAAATAGAAAATTAAATCTTGGATCGCAGCAAAAATCCTCCTGTTCCTTTTAGCGTTTGCAAAACTAAAGCTTAGTAACTTGAAAAATTTGGGATAGACTTGATGCTTTATTTAGATTTTGTCAAATTTCTTGGCTTATGCTTTTTAATTCTAAGTAGTATTTATATTCCAACATTAATAATAAATTCTAAAGGAAATGGATATTCAGATTATGTTGGAACATTCGAAAATTCACAATAGGAAATTTGGAAACAGGGAGCAAAAATTAAAGTCTTTGAATCTGCAATAAAAATTATTAATCAGACTTTAGTGAATATTAAATTGAATAATGTGACTGATAAATCAGGTAGCAACAAGGAGACAGTTTAGAAGATCTTGATTCAGAAATTTCAGATGATGAATTTTAGCAATGGTTTGAAGACAAAATAAAAAAAAAACCTAAGAAGACTACTAGAAGTATCTATAATAGACTTTGGAGTTGCAATATTTTTTTTACTGTTTATAAAATTTTACAAAATGAGATAAAAAAGACTGATACAAGAGTATAACATGAAAATAAATTCAGCATCTTACTAAGCAATTCAAGTCACAGGATTTCCTAATACTAAAATAAAAAGTGAAAATGTAAAAGAATTTTTCTAAAAATATGGAGAGAAACATGCAGTGACTCTTGCTTATCCTTACTACAAATTAATAAATCTTTACTCGGAATAAGTAAATCTTGAAGTCGAAAAAGTAGCTCAAGAAAAGAAATTAAAATTAGCAGAAAAGAATACATCTGTAAATTTTATAAAGATAAATAAGAAATTATAAAAAGTCTAAAATAAAATAAAATAGTAGAATCTTGATGCTTGAGTTTTTAAAGAAAAGAGAATAGTCAAAGATTTATCATCTTTGAAAATTATTAGGCTTAATAAATGTGTCTTAGGGATTATAAACGATATGGAGTGTTTACTTGGTGGTTTTAACCTAAAAAACTCAGATTTCAAGGAAAATACAAAATTCAAGTGCGTGAAGTACCAGATCCTTCAGCAATCTTATGAGAAAATTTGGGTGTTGGAAGATTAACAAGCTGGTGTCTTTCTTTTCTAGTCTTTATTATATCAATAGTAGTAATTGGGCTTTCATTAGGTATTATCTTTAGTCTTAAATAAATTGGCCATGATAGGATGCCAAGTTTGTAAGAATGCAAATAGTATTACAATGTTATTTAGTAAAGTCTTGCTTACAAATTCAATTTGAACATAGAGAAACTTAACTTTGAAAAAGTATAAAGTATCTGAGGCAACGATAAAAATGAATTTGGATATAAATGTTATTGCACTGATAAAAGTATCTCAGATATGTTAACTAAGTCTACTGAAGTAGGTTAATTCTGCTAAGAATGGTTTACTGAATGAATAATTTCCTGGTCTATCGCGTGTGCAACAACTGTGGTTGTAATCATTTCCAACATTCTACTAAAGAAGATATTGATATGACTGAATGAGAAGTAAAGAATGCAAGATCTAAGTGACTCTAATCTTTTCCTTGGAATAAAGCTTATCATATTTTCATTTTTGAACTAAGCTTTTACTATCTTTATTGTTAACTATTCAGACTACAATGATTTTACTCGAATATGGTACACAGATGTAGGTAAATCGATCACTGGTACTTTGTTTACAGCTATCTTAGTACCTACAGTTTTTAAATTATTATGGAGCTTTTTTAAGAAGTGAAGATAGAAAGTAAATTATAAGAAAGCAGTTACTTAAGAAGAAATGAATAATGCAGTCATAGGTCCGGAATTTGACATCGTCAGTTAATATTCTTTCGTAGTAGCATTGGTACTGACAGTTTTTGTCTATTCTTCTGGAATACCTCTTATATTACTATTTGCAACTATCTCCATTTTCCTTATTTATTGGAACGACAAATATTTACTTTTAACATATTATAAAAGACCACCAAAAATATCCTAAAATTTTTAGATATTAATTCAAAATTTACTTCCTTTGGCTTTAGTATTGCATGCAATTTTTGGAGTATTTATACTAGGATGTAATGATATCTTTCCATAAGAGTATAAAACATGTATCAGTAGCTTTGAGGGTAGTTGTATGTGAAATGATTTATAAGAATCAGATTCAATCTCAAGAGAATTATCTTCATGCCCATAAAATTGTACATCTATTTTAAAAGGAAACGGAGAATGTGATGATTGGTGTAATAATGTTCAATGTGATTTTGATTTCGGAGAGTGCAATATAACTGAATGTGCCACGGGTTGTAACGTTTAAATGCTTGGAAACGGAGAATGTGACAATTAATGTAACAATATTTATTGTGAATTCGATAAAAACGACTGCTCGAAATGCTAATGCGACTCTTCGTTATTAAAGAATTATGAATATGACTTATAATGCAATAGCACGGAATGCGATTATAAGGGAGTCGAATGTCTTTCTTGAAAATGTCCAAAGGAATGTCCCTTGTCTTGGAAAGATAATTATTGATGTGATGAAGAATGCAATGTTGATGGATGTGATTACGAAATCAATGATTGCAAGAGATTTAATACAATTGAATAGTTTTTTGATTACATGGATTAAACTTGCTAAGAAAAGTGTAACAATGAATTACTTTCAAATGGAATTTGTGGTGAATAGTGAGATATAAAGCTTGCAACTATGATAATTGAGAATGCTCTTAAAATTCATGCATTTAAAAAAGATGCTAGAACGATTGGAGAGGAAACGGAATATGTGAATACGAATGTAATTAAAGAGAATGCGATTTCGACGGAGGTGATTGCAAAAATGATTATCTAATAAATGCTTAGTGCGAATGCCCTTCCGAGCAATTGGGAAATAATGTTTGCGATTGGAGTTGCAATATAGAGAGTTGTAACTATGACAACGAAAAATGCTGATATTGCAATAATGATTGCCCAATATATTGGGTTAATGATACTATATGTGATTCTGTTTGCTATACTTAACAGTGTATATACGATGGTGAAGATTTTATAAATGAGAAAACATGTTCAGAAGGATGTTTAAGTTTTTTGTTAGGTAATTTTGAATGTGATGAAGTATGCAACACTACATTATGCGACTATGATGGTGGAGATTGTTTAAACTTAGAAGAAAAGCAAATTAATGTCTCTAATCAGGATGTCTATTTATAGATTATATAGGAGATTCAATTTGTGATAAAGAATGTTACACAGAAGAATTTAATTGAGACAACGGAGATTGTGACTATACTTAAATTTATAGTTCCCAATGCTTTTATGAAAGCTTGCAAAGATGCGCTCAAAGTAATAGTTTGATTGATAAAATTCTTTCTATCTCTGGCTTTTTGATGATTTCAATTCTAGCTAGTTTGCTTATCTTCAGTTTCTTTTTTTCTACGATAAAATGTTGGTTATAAAGAAAAAAGAGATTCAATCAAGTAAAAGACATTTCAGAATATGAATAAAAATAATTTAGTGAAGGTAATTTTTTATTCAGTTAAAAAGAATTTACTAAACCAGTGCTATGAAATGGATAAAAATCTTAAGTATGAAAAGGCTGCTCTTGCCATTAAATAAGCATTTGGAAGTGCTAATTTAATGGGTATTGATTTAGATTAAGCACTTGCTGGATCTTAAAGATAAATAAAGGAACAAAACTTGTTTTAAGACACGAAGAAGATAGTAGTTAAAAACATAAAAATTTAATAAATTTAGTCACAGTAAGGAGATATGGGGAATTATAGGAGAGATAATTTTTAAGGTAATTAATATTAACTAAGTAAACAAGCAGTTTAAGTAAATACTCCATTATAAAACTAAAAATTAATTTCTTATTAAGAATCTGAGGAAGCTAACTTTATAAGATAAAAAGAAGAGGATTAAAACCAAGACCACTAAATTTAGTAAGCTAGAGACACAAGAAAAAATAGCTTTTATAAATCGCTAAGTATAAGTTAGCAAGATTACTAGCCAATATCTATGCAAAATCAAAACACTCCTAATGAAAATGATGGCGGAAACTTTAACGAGTAAAGTTAAAAAACTTTAGACTTAAATTTATATCATATTATCTTAAACAAATACCCATAATAAAATTTTAAGCCAAACTCTCAATTATAATTTAAATTCGCTTTTAAGATTATTATGCTTTAAAAAATAGATCAAAGTTTTAACTTTACAATCCAATGAAATTTAGAGAAACTAAAACTTCACAATAAAATTAAAATAAACAATTAATTTATTTTTAATCTTCTTAAAATATTTGACTCTTCCTAACAAAATTTAATATCTTTCATTAGATTACCTCTATAAAATTAAATTAATGAAGTACAACTTAGTTTTCAATATAAATTAAGCTAAATTTATAAAATAAAATTTATTCTTATTATTTTTTAATTTTTAATTTTATCCCTTATTTCATAACTATATTTATTAAATATTGCTTCTTATTTTAATAGTGATAAATCATGATCTTTAATAGATTTTTTAACAAGCTAAAATTTTTAATTAGAATGTTAGATAAGCATTTTGAATAAGTTTAGAAATTCTGTGTATAAAATGGTTTTAGCTTCTTTAACTTATTTGCTGTATAATTAGTTATACATCATTTAATTCATAAAGTAACTTATTGAAGGATCTAAGCTTTTTATCTCTTACTTTGTTAGCATAATTAAATATTTGGAAAGGATTAAAAGTATCTGGTCATTCAACTATAATTAATATATAAAGCACTAAATCTTCTTTGAAAAATGTTTTAAATAAACGAACTGAGACCGAAAATTTTTTAATGAAGAAATAGAAAAACTAAAAGGTTAAAAATTGTGTAAAATGTGGCCACATAAATTAGAAAGGTATTTAATAAAAGAGCTTTTAGATAATTAGAAAAGATATATTATTTAAAATATAATCAGCTTAATAAAATAAGAACTCAACAATGAGCTTCATCAATTCTGAAAAGTTTAATTTTAGGGATGATCATTATAAAGATAGCTGATTATGATTCAAAACTTAATTATAAGCAATTTAGTAATTACTTTAGACAAATAGTACAAAATATCAACAAGATATCTCTATTCTTTTCATTATACTTAAGATATTACAATAAATAATAAAAAGGATTTGAAGTAACATTATTTAATAAAGAGGTAGAAAACTTAAAAGGTTTTAGACTTAAATTGATAAATAATTTAAAATTATGATCATTTGCTTTAGAACTGAAAAGAATAAATATTTGAATTAGATTGAGAAAAATTATAATAATCTTATATGAAATAATAAAGCTTTGAGTAATTTATTATATTTTATATCACTAAACTTATAAATAAGTTAAATGAAGAGAACAAAATTATTTGAAAGCTAGAATTATGATATAATATTTTAGAGTTATTAGTAGCTATTACTATATACCATTGTGAAGTTTAAAGTAAATTGTTTATGAAAAAATTTATTTAATATGCATTAAGATATTATAAGTAAACATATAAATACTTGAATGATTTAAACTTAATTTGTTCAGAAATATTTAACCTTTATTTATTAACTATTTAATAAAATGAATACGCTAGTAGAGTTTATATTTACTATATTTGAGAATTTAAATACCAGTTATATAATTGTGATATGAAATTTGCTTATGATGCATCTGAAATATTAATTCACTTTTTGTAAGTTTGAAAATTTAAAGAAGAATTAGTAATTTGTAATTTTAAAATTTTATTTTGTAGTGGATATTCATTAATATTTTAAAATAAAAGCTAGATGATATAATAGTAATAATATTAATTTAAGTTTTCCGTTTTAGGGATTTTCAACCCCGTCAGGAAGACAGCAGTTCATGCTTCCTGCTGTTAAATATAAAAGTTCGGGTCGCCCAATTTTAGCGAGATTTGGAACTCGGATTTTTTCAGGTTTTCCCTCCTTTAATTTGCCTTGGTTCCATCTTAATCTTGTATATTGAACCATCCGGGTTACAATACATTCTTTTCATTCTTGCTTCTTTTTTCTTCTTTTGTTGTTCTTTTATCCAATAGTTTGTTTATTTCTATTAGAATTTCTAACACTTCCGATAAAAATGTCATACGCTTCCACAGCAGAAACATTTCTTTTTTATTTTGAATTATTTTCCTTGATTTGTTTGCTCTTTCTAGGCTTCAATTTCCATTTGTATAGCTCCAGTTTCGCTTTGATCTTTCTTAAAAGTTTACAATTTTCTTCTATTTTTACGAGTCCGTTATCCAGTTCAGTCCGTTTCTGAAGCTAATTTTAGGATTAACTATTCTGACTTTGCGATATATTTCAAAAGGCGCTTGTTCTCTTTCCTAGGACATGAGTCTTGACTCTATTCCTTCTGCTAGGTTAAGTTAATGCATTAGCTTCTCATTGTCCTTCCTAAGCTTTTTGGCCTCTTCCTGGAGGTTTAGTACAACTTTAATGAGCTGTTCCATGCTCATCTGGCCAAAAGGGTCAAATTCTGTGACCTTCAGGTGCAAAGCAGATTTCGCCTGTTTTCTAGGCTTCTTCTCCGACGTTGGAGTAAGCACATGAGTACTTTTCTGAGTCTGTTGCCGTTCTTCGTAGCTCTATTATGTTCCAGGTTGTTAAGATTATTAAGAAAAAGGTTAAGTGTAAGAAGACTGTCCGAGATTTGCTTCTGGTTTCCTCTTCTTCTTCGAGGAGGTGGTATAAAAACCCTTTTTTAAGCCTTCCATTTTATTTTATCTAAGCTAGATGATATCTCATTGCTTTTTATAGTCAAATTATAACTAGTTAGAATTTATAATTCAATAATTGTGATAAAAAATATATATAAGTTTAAGCAAAAACAGTTAGGAAACCTCTAGAGAAAATTATTATTTTCTTCTATCACAAATTGTTAACTAAATTTAAGCTTTTAATTTAGAACTCTAACTAAAATCATAATAAATCAACTTTCATTTTATTTTTTTCTTTTAAAATATACCAAAAATATTAAATATATGTTATATAGAGCAAGAAGAATCAAGCAGAATATAAAGATAAAATGTTCTCAAAATCTATCTATTTTAATAAAATAATTTTAATCTTAATCTCTTTAATTAAATTAAAAATTAATGCTTAAACTATTTTAGTTACTAAAAAATTATTTTACAGTTAAAAAACAATCAATTGTAAAAAAAATCTTAGCATAATAATAAAAAATTTCCTCTCTTTTCTTTCTCTTAGAACTTTTATTATTTTTTATCTATTTTAACTAGTTTATTTTATAAACTATTTATCAATAAAAGTTTTATATATTATGTATATTTTTTAAAACCGCCATAGTTATTCGAAGGTGAACAACAAGATCATCTTCATCAGAGGTTGGGGAAGTTAAGTACCCATAATCGACTTTATGTCTTCCTCTGCTTTGGTTTGGCCTCGAGACATAAGATTCTTAGATCTTCGGCACTGGCTTAAATTGGATTTAATTTAATTCTGGAATGAAAAAGAAATAATATTGCGAGTTTCATCAGAGGTGGGGAATTTAAGTACCCATAATCGACACATGTCGTCCTCTGCTTTGGTGATGCAATGAGACACAATCCTGCCATGTCCTTGGATCTCCAACAAGTAGAAAAGATTACGAGTATTCTTAAATTATATCAGTATTGAACATTTTTATCAGTACTGAATAATTATACCAGTATTGAACAAGGTTTATCAGTATCTAATAATTTTATCAGTAACAAACATTCTTGTCAGTATGAAACATTTTTTTTAAAGAGCTGCGCACCAATGAGAGTGCTACGCGCTCTATAAAAAAATTTATTTATTTATTATCTCTTTAATCAATCGAAATTACTTCTTTACATAGAAGTTTTAGAAATAATTATCAGTAATCATTTAACTTTTTTCCTTGTTAATTAATTTTCAAGTTATGTGGAATATATTTTATTTATAAAAGTGGGAAAACATCAGCTAATGATAAGATTTATACAAAGAGATCAAAATATAAAGTAAAGTTATAATAAAGCTAATTTGGTATAAAGCAGAAACAATTTAACTAATGATAAATGTTTTTCTAAAAATAGAATGAATAAGTTATTTAGATTATAATTATTTTTAGTATTAGTGTTAAATTTAGTTTAATTGGAAGCACAAATTAGATCAGATAAATAACAAATTTCAAACTTTAATTTTTTTAAATAAAATGATAAAAGACGAAATGTTTAGAACTGATTATGAAAAAATTAAAATTTAGGAAGATATATTAAAATAATTTATCTTCATTTTCATTTACTCTATCATTTAGCTTTGATAGATTATATAATAAATAAATAAATTTTTAATCTAAAATAATTTGAAAAAAATCATAAAAATTGTTATTCAGATAACTTAAAAGCTTATAGCAAGAAATGAGGGAGCTACTTTAATTTAATTAAGTTTTAATGAAATAGAATTCAAATAAAAATCCTTTTTTAATTAAATTTTTAAAGTTCAGCTAATCTATTATTATTGATTTCTTAATTGAATAGTTAAGCTTTCTAAGAAGTATAGCATAAAATTAAAACTTTTTTGTTATATCTTAAATAATAAGAAATTAATTAAAAAAAGGCAAACTTTATAATATTAATTGTAAGATTATTCAAAGAAATAAATACAATTGACAAATGAACAAAATTTTCTTTATTTCTTAGGAAATATCTTCCTTTATAAATTTTTTAATTTTATATTTATTTTTTAGAAAATAAACTTTGAATTTGATTTAGATAAATTAAAAAATCGGAAATTTTAAAGATCTAGTAAGAACATTTCGAGTTCTTAATTTAAAATTTATAATTGCGAAATAATTAAATTAAAGGAAAATTTTTATCTTAAGCTTAATTTTAAGTTAAATATTGTCCAGATAAATTAATATTTCGCATTTTCTCTAAAACTTTTTAATGAAATTTAAGAATATTAAAGTAGTCAAATAAATAAATTTTTTAATTATTTTGTTTTTAGTAATTAATAAGCTTGTTTTATTATTTTTCAACTGACTCGAAATTCTTTTTTGTTTAATTTTAATCTTTTTAGGTTGAATTTTTTTTATCGATACTTTTAAGTTTTAAAATCTAATTTAATATTATTCAAATTAAAGTTTTTCATTTTTCTTAAGAAAATTAGATTGATTTTTCTAACTTTTTAAAAGAGCAAAATTAGCGTAGAATTATAAATTTTAGCAGCATTTATTGTATTTAGCTCACTTCTTCAATTATGCTTATAAAATATTTAAAGACCTTTTTAATTACTCAGCTTTAATTAAAATAAAGCTATTATTTTTCGAATTTTTATTTAATTTATTCAAATTTATTAATTTAGCTTCTTTACTTTAATAGCCTACTAATTATAATTAACACTGCCTGACTTAGTTAAAATAATTAAATTTTCCTTAAAGTTATAAAGCATTTTTATCATATCCGGTATGCTAAATTTTAGTTTTGCTTTATTTAAATATTATAGATATATTAACCAAATACAGACTTTATGAATACCTAAAGCAACTTTTTATTATGTTTATAACTCAAATTAATAGTCGAAGGTTTCTAAAGAAAATAAAACCAAAATAGAGAATATTTTGGAACTTATTATATAGAATAACTAATTTTTTACTTTTGTCCCTTATTTCATATCTTAAATTTAGAGCTTTTTTTATATTTTTTATTTTAGGCAATTACTTTTTACTTTTATTCCTATAGAGTAAAATTGATCTAAATTTATTCAAATAGTTTGCTTAGTTTCTTAAAAAATAAAAATTTAGATGCGAGCCTAAATATAAAATTTAAAAATAGCATCAAATATTGAAATAAAAATAGGATTATTAATGCAAACTTCTGATTTATAAAAGGGTTATTTAGCTATCTTTGTAATTATTAATTAAGAAATTGTTTATATCGTTGACAAATCCTGAGTTTTGAAGTTATTATGATTTATAAGCATAAAATAATTAAAGCTTACTTAATATCTGCTTATATTCTTTCTATTAAGTAGCTGAATAATAGTCTTTTATATCTAGATAAATGAATTTATATAATCAAGGATAAATAGCTTTTAAACTAAGAGTATCAGGTGGTGTGTTCCTTATATTTCTTTAGTGATTTGAAATTAATAATTTGTATATTTAAAAAATAGCTCCAAACGCAAAGGTAGTAAACATATAATTGCAACTTAGGTAGCGTCAGAAGTTTGTATAGTATGACATACAAAATGATGTTAGAATAGCAAGATATTTGGTATACCTCGTTTTATAAAAATTTAATTTAATCTCCAAAATTCAAAATTCTATTGGGGTATTTAGCATACCTGCTCCTATTACCATGCACTTATTTAAAATTAAAGAATTTTAGGTATATATTATAAAACATAACATTAGAAAAATATAACAGAAAGAAACAATATTGGAAAAATAAAATGCTCAATAATTTAAATTTAGCATTCTGAAAATAAACTAGAAAAGCAACAAGTTTATCAATTTTGATAAAAGGTTCATTTTACTATATATCATTGACTAAATTATTTCTCTACCATCTAAGTAGCTAAAATTTTTATAAAACATTGGAGATCTAATCTTATTTTTAAATTCACTACTAAGCATTAAGAGCCAAATTCCACCTATTAAATTTCTACTTAAAAGAATATCTCTTGATTCTTTTAGTTTATCAAGACAAGTTAATAAAACATGTATTTAACTTGAAATATTTAAAGTGGTTAAAGCAAGCTTTATATACTTGCATTAAATTATACCTAATTTTTTAAGTATATCACTATTCCTGTAGAGATATATTAGTGAATAAAGTATAAGAAAACCCAAATACGAAGATCCATTAAAAATAATTTGAATAAACTGTAAAAGAAACTAAATTAATTTACGAAAACATAAAAAAGCATTTTAGAAAAGAGCAAACTATTTAACTAAGTTGCAGACTAAAATCTAATATCACTTAATATATAAAATAAAGCTAAAGACTTTTAGTTGGTAGGTAAATTTATTTTCAATATGATCTAAGACAAAAAATTATAATATTCATGTAAAAATTTATCGAGAAAGACATGAAAGTTTAGATTTTGTATTTCATATATTAATTTTTAGAAGGTTTACTTTTAATTACGCAGGCATTAATGTATGAAAAGAAAAAAATTTAAAATCTAATTAAATAAACTAATGAGTTTAGGCAAGTATATAATAGCCAGGTAATTTGAATTAAGTAATGACAAATAGATTCTTTTAGAAAAAAATAAATTTTTAAGCTATTATTAAAACAATGATTGTAAAATAAATCACGCTCTTTTATTATGAAAAATAGATTTAATTAATAACTTTCCTTCAGCAAATGAATATTTTTGTAAAAAAGGCTTATACTAAAATTAAAGAGATATTTAACTTATTAAATTAAATTATTAAGGGTAATTGACTTTTATCTTTGTAATTTTAAAATTATATGAAGCATCTAAGAATAATTAAATTTTATAAAATTAATAAGCTATTAGCTCTTTCATACAAGCCTAATAGTTTGAAAAGAGTTTAAATATCTCAATCCTATTAATACTTTCTTTTATTCCAAATTTTTAATTTTTTTAACTAGAATCTTTCAGATCATTTCACTTTTAATTTTAAAATTCTTTCTTCATTTCTCAAATTTTTTATAACTTAAAAATAACTTTTTTGTTTATTAACAAGAAGATCCAAATAATTATTTCTTAGAAAAAATATTTATCTAATTTATAATAGTTTGCTTACTAAAGCATTAAGTACAATCTTATACTTTATCTCTTTCACAATTTTTTATTACTTTACAATAACTTATTATTAAACCTATTTATTCATAAAAGTTTCAGTAGATACAACTTGAAATATCGAAGGTATATATCTCTTATTTTATTGAATCTATTAAATAATATAACTTGAAATTTAAGGCTACTATTTTCTAAATGGATAGATATTATTACTTTATATTTAAAAAACTAAGCTATTATAGCGAATTTCATCTAATACTTAGAAAATAATCAAATACAATTAAAATTAAATATAAAAGCTCTTGATATATAGCCATCAAATAAAATTGTTCTTATATATAATAAAAACAAACTTTAACTAAAAAAGTATTTTAGAATATACTTATATAATAAGTAGCTCTATTTTTTTAATTCACACTATTTTTTTATCTTTTAGAAAATTTCTATTTAATTGAAGAGAAAAGCTTTTCAGCTTTTATTTATAAATTTTAAAAAATTTTCTGTGTGTGCCTTTTTTAAAATAACTTTGAATCTAACTATTTATTTAAGAATAACATTGTAAATA
Source organism: Loxodes magnus (assembly GCA_946699065.1). Taxonomy (NCBI): domain Eukaryota; phylum Ciliophora; class Karyorelictea; order Loxodida; family Loxodidae; genus Loxodes; species Loxodes magnus. Next base: position 113,791 of record CAMPDV010000854.1, read on the forward strand.
TAACTTTAAATGTAAAATTCTTAGTTTTCTCAGTAATCAATGTCTATTACATCTAAATCGGCGTTTTTATTTCGATTATTAACAACAATTTGCCTATGATTCTAGAGTTAATCATTTTGAAGTTTTTTATTTTCTTTTTAGTCTTTTTTTCTATCTAATGCGCTTTTGTACTTCCATTCTTTACCTACCTTTTTTACTTTATAAAATTCTTCGTCATATTTTTTCTATTTAGTTTTTCCTTCTTCTTCGACTTTAGAATTTTCTTCATTTTAAATTATTTCCGATAATTTGCTTTATTAAATGGAGCTTTAATTCATCTACCGATTAGTTAAATTTTCTTAGTTTATATCCGTTTCTAGCGCACTTTAATTTTTATTCATTCAATTTTTATTTTTCTTTATTTATTTATTTCTTAATTCTCTTTATGTAGCAGAAATCGTTTTATCTAACTCAGTGTTTTTTAACTTTACTTTTTTAAAAGCTTCTTTAATAGCAAGTCCAACCTTTGAGTATTTAGGATTATTCTTTATTTTGTAACTTGTAATACCGATACTCTTTAACTGCTCTTTTACTGTATAAGAAAATTACCTTCACTAAATTATTTTTATTCATATTCTGTAATATCTTGAACCTAAATTTCTTTCTTTTAGTTCTATTATCACTTTTTCTTAATTACTAATCCTAAGAATACAAGAAACAATGAACTTAGGATACTCATCATTAAATTACCAGAAATAAATAAAAATCTTTCTGGTATATTGTTTTCATCAGCACATCTTTATAAGCTTTGATATGAGCATGTATAATTATTAATCAAGCAGACTTTATTATCATTATTACAATCTGTCGTATTACATTGTTAGTCGCATATTGAATCTTCTAATCATGTTAAATCTGGACATCCCGATTTAAGGCATAAATCTTTCAATTCTTCTAAATTTTAGCAATCTTAATTATCTTAGTTGCAAGATGTATTGTTACATACTTCGTTACATACAAAATTACCTAACATGGAATTTAAACATCCCTCTGAACATGTTTTCTCATTTAGGCAATCTTTTCCATCTCATGAACATCCTTCGGTATAGCAAGCCGAATTACAAAAACCATCATTTGGCAAATATTTTGGACAATTTTCATTGCATTAGCATATATAATAATCGTAATAGCAATTCTTTATATTGCAACTCCAATCGCAAACTTCATTTTGCAATTGCTCGGAAGTGCATTCGCACTAAGCATTTCTTAGATAATCATTGTTGCAATCACCTCCATCGAAATCGCATTCTCTATAATTGCATTTGTATTCACATATTCCGTTTCCTCTTCAATCACTCTAACATCCTTTTTGAATGCATGGATCTGAAATGCATCTGTAATTATCATAATTACAAGATCTTATATTACACTCTTCATCACAAATTCCATTTGAAAGTAATTCATTGCTACAATTTTCTTAGCAAGTTTAATTCATGTAATCAAAAAACTCTTCAATTGAATTAAAGCTCTTGCAATCATTGATTTCGTAATCACATCCATCAACATTGCATTCTTCGTCACATCAATAGTTATCTTTTTTAGAAAGGCATTTTTCTGGACATTTTGCTTCCTTGCAATCGTTTCTATCGAATTCACAATAAATATTGTTACATTAATTGTCACATTCTCCGTTTCCAAGCATTTAAATGCTACAACCCGAGTCACATTCAGTTATATTGCACTCTCCGAAATCAAAATCACATTGAACATTATTACACCAATCATCACATTCTCCGTTTCCTTTTAAAATAGATGTACAATTTTATGGGCATGAAGATAATTCTCTTGAGATTGAATCTGATTCTTATAAATCATTTCACATACAACTACCCTCAAAGCTACTGATACATGTTTTATACTCTTATGGAAAGATATCATTACATCCTAGTATAAATACTCCAAAAATTGCATGCAATACTAAAGCCAAAGGAAGTAAATTTTGAATTAATATCTAAAAGTTTTAGGATATTTTTGGTGGTCTTTTATAATATGTTAAAAGTAAATATTTGTCGTTCCAATAAATAAGGAAAATGGAGATAGTTGCAAATAGTAATATAAGAGGTATTCCAGAAGAATAGACAAAAACTGTCAGTACCAATGCTACTACGAAAGAATATTAACTGACGATGTCAAATTCCGGACCTATGACTGCATTATTCATTTCTTCTTAAGTAACTGCTTTCTTATAATTTATTTTCTATCTTCACTTCTTAAAAAAGCTCCATAATAATTTAAAAACTGTAGGTACTAAGATAGCTGTAAACAAAGTACCAGTGATCGATTTACCTACATCTGTGTACCATATTCGAGTAAAATCATTGTAGTCTGAATAGTTAACAATAAAGATAGTAAAAGCTTAGTTCAAAAATGAAAATATGATAAGCTTTATTCCAAGGAAAAGATTAGAGTCACTTAGATCTTGCATTCTTTACTTCTCATTCAGTCATATCAATATCTTCTTTAGTAGAATGTTGGAAATGATTACAACCACAGTTGTTGCACACGCGATAGACCAGGAAATAATTCATTCAGTAAACCATTCTTAGCAGAATTAACCTACTTCAGTAGACTTAGTTAACATATCTGATATACTTTTATCTGTGCAATAACATTTATATCCAAATTCATTTTTATCGTTGCCTCAGATACTTTATACTTTTTCAAAGTTAAGTTTCTCTATGTTCAAATTGAATTTGTAAGCAAGACTTTACTAAATAACATTGTAATACTATTTGCATTCTTACAAACTTGGCATCCTATCATGGCCAATTTATTTAAGACTAAAGATAATACCTAATGAAAGCCCAATTACTACTATTGATATAATAAAGACTAGAAAAGAAAGACACCAGCTTGTTAATCTTCCAACACCCAAATTTTCTCATAAGATTGCTGAAGGATCTGGTACTTCACGCACTTGAATTTTGTATTTTCCTTGAAATCTGAGTTTTTTAGGTTAAAACCACCAAGTAAACACTCCATATCGTTTATAATCCCTAAGACACATTTATTAAGCCTAATAATTTTCAAAGATGATAAAAGCTTTGACTATTCTCTTTTCTTTAAAAACTCAAGCATCAAGATTCTACTATTTTATTTTATTTTAGACTTTTTATAATTTTTTCTTTAGTTATTCGAACGTCTTTTCATTTACTTCCTAGGCTTTTTAAATCTTTTTCGCTTCTACACCAACTTTAACTTCAAGTTCTGCTAGTTCCTAGTAAAGCGATATTAAATTACTCCAACTATAAGCTAGAGCAACCTCATGTATATCTCCATATCTTCCAAAGAAATCTCAAATATCATCTCGAATATTTTAACTTTTAGGAAATCCTGTAACTTAGATTGCGTATTTAGATACCGAATTTACTTTCATTTCATAGTTTTTAATAATTTTTTCTGACCTTAATTTATATACCACTATAAAAGCTAAAAAGAAAATGGAAACTATAAAATCTATTATAGATATTTCTATTTATCTGTCTAAACTTTGTGTAATTACTTCATCTTCTAGTTCTGTTTGATTCCCATCGATTTAAATTAATTAGTTCATAAAATCAATTTTTTCCGCTGTTATCTTTTCGTTTTATAAGCTATATTTTTAAAGACCTTTTTTTATATCATTTTATGTGTAATCCTCGTTGTAGATTCAGAGACTTAAATTTTGGCTTCCTGTATCTAAGTTTCCTATAGTGAATTTTTCGAATGATCCAACATCATCTTTATATCCACTTCCATTAAAATTTGTAATTAGAGCCGGAATATACAAACAACTTAGAGCCAAAAAGCATAATCCAAGTCATTTAACAAAGTCCAAATAAAGAACCAATCCTATTCCATATTTTTCAAGCAATTTAGCTTTTGTTTTGCAAACGCTAAAAAGTAAAGGGGGATTACTTTCAAAATCTAGGATTTAGTTTTCTATTCTAAATTTTTCAGCCTTATCTTTATCAGCTTTATTGTAAAGGTTTCTCAAATTGGACTTTTCCATTTTATTAAATATTAAATTTAAAGAAAAAGAAAATTAAATGGAAAAGAAGTTCTAGAAGGCTTATGATAAACATTATAAAAATAGACAGTTCAGAAAATCTAAAATCAAGGAGAAAATAAATTTTTTTAAGTTAAATAAGCAGCAAAAATAAGCTTTCGAGAAAACTTAAAATACCAAAATCAATAAAATTATTTTATTTATAAGCTTAACAAGTTACTTAATGTCTAAAAGATAAGCCTTTTAAGATTATAAATAATCAATTATAAGTAAATCAACTATTATACTCTAAGACTTACTATAAAATTAGAAAATTTTGTTATGTTTAGATAAAATTTTTTAAACTAGGTTTTAAATAAAATGATTAAAGATAGATAACCATCATGAAATAAATAGGGTTAAAAACAAAAATAAACTAGAATATATAAAGATAATTCCTATATTCTCTTTCGAGCTTATAATATAGTGATTAAAACTTTAAGAAATACAAATATTTAAGTATCACTATAAATTTCTACAAATACAAATATAAAATTTTATAATAGACTCTCTATTTATCTAAAGATAATTTATGAATACTTGTTTCATTCTTTTAGTTCGTAGTTTAACCTTTTCATAGTTCCATTAAATTAAAAAATTGCTAAATTTTCTGATTTTTTAATATTAGTTTTTATTTATTCTTTTTCTAGAAGCCTGATAGATTTAAATTATTATGACAGTGAAAAAAACTTGGTTTAAACCAAAAAATAATAACTTGTTGGTTCAATTACGAAAGTGGTTGAATTACAAGTTATAAGTGATTAAATTTAATTTAAACAGGGTTCAATCCCCCTCTAAGGAGCGTTTACAAAATTATGCACCTAAACCTCAAATAGAGAATAAGCATTAATAATTAATTCTCTGAGAGATAATCTACATCAGGACATAATAATAAAGTATCTTTGAAATAATTTTGAATAGTACATTTACATAGGCTAAGTTAGAGAATCCTAAAAGAAATAAATATGAGACTTAGAATTAATGAGATAACTCTAAGCTTTAATTAAATTTATATTATACTGTCAAAGAGTTTTATAAAATTTAAGGCATGAGCTTAAGTTAATAAATTTTAATTTTTAAATCTAAAACACAAAATAAAATCTAAGCTTAACTTAATTAATAACTTTAATATCTCTTAAAAATTAGAAGCAATTTTCTAAAATATCTTGATAAAATATTGATTGAACAAATTTATTTTATATCTTTAAAATTAAGAACACTAAAAGCTTTACCCAGATCAATTATTTAACTTTTTAAAACTTTAAAAATTTTTTATTTTTTAGATAAGAGCTACTAAAGCTTTTTAAACGTAAATTAAATTATATAATAAACATTAGATTTAATTAGGGAAATAATTGAATTTATATAATTTTAAAATTATAAATAAAAGTTCGTAATATTCACCTAAATTTAAAAATTGCTTGAGTGTTTTGTTCTAAAATCATAGATAATTAACTTAAGTTTTCTATAATCTGAAGAAAAAATTTTAATATGACTATTAAAAATCAATTTTATTATCTGTATGCTTTATAAAATAATTTAGATTTCTTCCTGCGAGTAATTTTTATTTTGTCAATACACAACTGTGATTTCTATAAATATTTTAAATATTATATAAATATATTATATTTATATGTTTATTAATTTAAATTATTTAGACATTCATTTTTTTAATTTTATTTAACTAAGGAGCTAAAAGCTAATAATAACAAGTAGAAAATATTTATTATGTATTTCCTTTTTTATTTTAATTGATTTCATTTACATCATATTATACTAAAATGCATTTAGCCTATTTATTTAAATTAATATAATGAAAGAGGTTTAGATTTTAAAAATGTTAGTTACCTTAAATTTTCTTTAAGTTTGGTTCTTTTTTATTTTATAGTTAAAATTAATATAATTTCTTCTCATAAATTACAACTTCAATAAATTATTTCTCCCTTCTAAATATTTGTGCTAGTCCAGGTTATATTAAAAGTATTTATTATCTTAGTCTAAAGCACTTATAACTTGCTTTATTTTATTAATTTCTACTAAGATACTTTATTTTTCTTTAGTTATATTCTAACCTTTTTTTATTTGATGAACTTCCCAATTTATTTATTTAAAATTTTATTCTAAGTCGATAATTTTATTTTTAATTAAAGCTTGAAAAATTAGGTAGAAATCCCTTCCATAAGATCGATTGTAACTAATATTAAAATAGCTAGAGTTTTATTCAAATATTTTACAAATTTTCCATAAAATTAATCTTAAAAGATAAGTCAATAAGATATATATTCTTTTGCTTGATCTTCATAAATTGAAAATCTTCAGGGAATTATAAAGATGAAAATAGGCTATTGAGATTAATAATGAAAACACGATTTTTGAATTTGAATAGTTCTGGAATATAATACTTTATAAACACTTAGTTTAGGAACTATACTTAATCAAACAACTTAATTTTAAAATCTGAATTTAAAATAATTAAATATTAATTTCATCAAGTAAATCTTTCAATACAGATATTAGTCAGAAATTTAGTTTTTCTTTTAACTTTTAACATTTTTTAATTCTATTCAAGTATTTAGACTTCTTTTGCTTTAAATTTAAAATTTAATCCTCAAACTAGTTTTGGTTCTAGTGAAATAGGAAAAGCTATTTACTTTACTAACTAATGTTTATCTTTTTCTAAACTTCTTAATATTTAAAGATTTTTATTAAATAAAAAGAAATTTAAAGGACTAGAATAAAAGATATTAAAATATAAGATCTAGATTCTTTCTCTATTTGAAAACTTTTTGAGAATAGCCTCTATTCTAAAAGTAAAAAAGGCTTTATAAAATTATTTTAGTTCTAAATTTTTCATTATATGTCTCATAATAATCATTCTGTTTGCTCAAAGGTGAATTTTAAAAATACTCTCAATGTGAAAAATTAAATTTTATCTAAATAAATTTTATTTAAATTTTGCATTGCCTAATAAATTTAAAGATCCACTATAAATGAAAAAATTACTTTGAGAAGCTTAGCTATCTTCATTTAATATTTTTATTTTATTAAATATAAAAAATATCTTACATCAAATAAATAGATTTTGAAGTTTAACTTTAATAGTAAATTATTTTATAAATTCTCTTAATTTAAGAAAGAAATTGTAATTTTTTCTTAATTAGATAGAAATAAATTAAATTTTAATTTTGGCTTTCTTAAAGTTCTTAAATTTTTGGTAAAAATCATAAATGAATTGTAGTATTAACGATAAATTATCTAAATAGAATATTGAAATATTAGAAATTATTAAAGATATAGAGTTATATTAAATATCATTATATAAAGACTTATCTGATGTTCTTTTAAAAAAATTTAAATAAATTTGCTTCAAAGTAATAAAACTTATTTTCATTTACTAGATTTATATCTTTTTTTTAAGTATAAATTTATTTTATCAGCAATGTATTCTTTGCTTCTATTAAATAATTTATGTAAGAAATAGGTTTTTATTTTAAATTAAAATATAAAATAGTTCTTTTAGTTTTTCTTCATAATATTGAAGCAAATGGATTCATTTTTCTTATTTTTGCTATTATAATTCACTAGAATTTTTTATCTAATAATTGGTTTATAAACTATCCTTCCTTATAAATTTCTAAGATCAATTTTGATTACTTAATAATAGTTGTAATCTTTCACTCCTATCCATGAATATGCAAAATAACCTTTAACTTTCGCAGCTGTTAAACTTTTGAAATTTTAAGAAAGCTCCTCATTAGACCAATAAGTTTCGCCTCTTTTATATGCTTTGTTCGATTATTAGGATAATTTAGAATTATATCCTCCCAGTATTGTAAAAGGTTTATATATCACAGCTAAATCACAAAGAGGTGTAGGAAGTTTGAAATCATGATTAGTTCATTTGTCATTCTAAATATTATATTTCTTTATTATGTCAAGAGTGCTTCTTTAAGAATCTAATCCTCCTAAAGAATAAATATTTTCTTCGTTAGCATCGATTAAAAGTGTCATGTTACTAATCTAAAAGGGTAATGGTTCCTTCTAGATTCACTCTTTTTTAGTTTTTAAATTCAGGCTTTCAAAAGTTCTAATTGATTCTCATTTCTAATTATTATTTTTATTATTTTGGTATTTTTTAGATATTCCTCCTACGACATAAATTGATTCTCTCGCTCCAATTATTCTAAAGTAACTTCTTCATTATTATAAGTTAGGTAATTCAAAAATTTTTCCATCATAATAGATTTCCCAAGTATTATTTAATGAATACGCTATATCTTTGCTATTTTTTTTGACTCTCCTCCCGCCAAATATAATTTTCCTTTATATTCTACGCTTCTATGTAACATAGGAGTTGCATTCTGGGAAGGAATGCATTTATATTAGTTTAATTTATAATTAAAGCAATGTAACTTGTTAGTTCTTTGTTCAAATCAATGAATATTATTACTTTATTGATCTTATTGATTTTCTTCAGCTCTGTCATCCAAATTGTTAAATTTTTGTTGTTCTTCAATTTTAATCTATTCTATCTTATTCTACTTCAAATTAATTCTTTCTTCATCTATTTTCTATATTTAATTTTTTTCTTTCATCTACTTTTCTTTTATAATAATAGCCTAGATCTGCTATTCCAAATCTCTTTAGTTTTATATCAAAGAATGCTTCTGTTTTTTTAATTTTATATTTTATTTTGATCTACTTAGTCGAATTACACTTCAACAAGTTACTTATCCAAAAAATTTTATATTTGATCAAGTTGTTTATTAATGTCATCAATACTTTTATAACCTTATTAATTATTTTTCAAATTATTTTACAGGTCCTTCAAAGAATTTAAGGACAAATTAAATTTTTTTTTTTCTTTTACTGAATTTTGCTTTCAATTTTTGCAAATTTTTTGCAAATAATCACATCTATTTTTTATTAGAGTATTACCTTAAAATCAGAAAATTAATTTCTACTTTACATTTGTATCTAATTAAGATTTTATTGCAATTTTTCAGATCTATTTTTTAATTTTTTTGTCTCTTATGCTAGTTTATTTTCTAAACTTTTACTTTTTATTTTTAACTATTTTTCTAGCTTAATATACTCTCTTTCTAATTTTAAATAATCTCTTTTGTTAAAATTTTTTTTGCAAGCAGAACATAACTTTTTCTTATTTTATATATGATAATGAATAATTCTAAGTCATGCTCTTCACATATAAATGTATTATTTTAAAGGATATCTTCACTTGGGGTTTATTTATTACTACTATGAGCAATCAAAGACTATAAATTTTAAACTTTGTTCATTTAATTTCCCTAAACTTATTTACTCAAAGAGGCTAAATTATTTTATTCATCATTTTAAATCTAAAATTTTAACATTTCAGTCTTAAAAAATATCTAAATTACTTGTTTAAAAATAAGTTGATAAACTACTAAAGCTTTTAAAATAAAAAGATGGATATTTATTATTTTGCTTATTCTAACATTTTTTAATTTCTTTTGCATAAATTTGTGAAATAGTCCCTCTAATTTTTCCCTTTTATAATTTTTAAATGATTTTTATTAATTCTTATTAATATGGGATGTTCTAAAAGTTTAACTTTAAGAATAAAAATATTTAAATTATAATGATTGCAACTTAAATATAATAAAAAAGAGAATACTAAAAAGCTTATAAAAAGATTTGCTAAAAGACGTTGCTTAAAATTAAAATTTTAATAAGTATCTAATATAAAAAAGGATATTATTAATATAAATTTAAATTATTATATTTAATAAAAATATTTACAATACTAAGATTTAAGCTTATATAGCTTTAATTATTTCACCTAATTTCTTTTATTTTATTACAGTATTTTTAAGTATCATAATACAAGCATTTTCACTCTAAAAAGATATTTAAAATTTGAATAAAGCAATGATAAGGAAGTATTATTATAAATAATAAATTAAAGTTATTTTTAGATTAAAATTATAAGCAGAAATAAAAAATAATAAATCTATTATTTTCTTCTTAGCTAAATATAAATAAATCAAAATAATAAATAATCGTTTTTACCAATTTTCTTTTTAAATATAATATTATAACTTAAAATATAAATTAAAATAAGCTTATTAATAACTTAGTTAGAAAAATGTATTTGATTTTTCCTTTTAATATTTATTAATTAAATTTCTATTTAAATATATATAGAATAAATAAGCAAAAATAATTAAAATAATTATTATAAATAAACTTATAATTCAACTATTTTATTAATATATTTAATAAGCATAACTCTAACTTAAATTAGTAATTTACAATATTATAATTTTTCAATTTTATGAACTTAGAATAAATGATTAAATCTGGCCTTTTTTAAATTCATGCACTTAAAATTAAAATTTTATTGTTATTTTTTCAGATTTAAATCATACTTTAAAATTTCTTTAATAATCAAAATAAAGGAGGATTTATTACCTAATTATAAAATAATAAAAACATAACTTTTTTCATCTTTAGAACACATCAAAACATATTAGTGTATTAAAATTAATTTATTATTAAAGTTATTAACTTAAAGTTAATAAGTTTTTCATCATTTTATATGATCACATCTAAAATGAGTTTAAAATTTTAGGATAAAAAGAAAGAAACAATTTAGAACTTGGTTAATTTAAACTAATTTTTCTATAATTATTTCCAAATTTTTAAAATTATAATCTTTGATTTTCATTCTTAATATTAATTTAAAATATTATTTTTTATTCTTAACTAAATTTTACTTTTTTTGACTAATTTTTATTTACTCTAAAATAGAAAATTTTAACTCTCTTTTATTTAATTAAAAATTACAAATAGTTATATATTTTCAATCTTTAATTTTTTTATTTTTGTTTAAAAAATTTTTGATTTCAATATTATTATTAATTATAATTAATAGAAAGCATTAGAAATAGAAAGAAATAATTTTTAAGTTTAATTAATATTTTTTCTTTTATTAACTTTAATTATTTCTTTTCTCTTTAGAGTTTCACTGATTTATTTTTTTATTTTTATTAAAGAAATTATTAAAAATTTGCAGAATAAATGTTATTATTATTTTAAAATGGAATATTTAAATATAAAGATTAAATAAAGCAAAAATACTAAATAAAATATTTTGTTCTCATTTTATTAAATTCGAAAAATAATTATTATGTTACTTAAATTAATCTTTATTATATTATAATAATGAAAAAGTAAAAATGGTATTATAATTATATCTTAGATATATTTATCCTTTTTTAAGGGTTGAAGATAATTATTTAGAAATTAATTAAAAAATAATTAAACTTATAGAGATCTATTTACAGCTATCAAATTCTTAAATTTTTATTGTAGCTCTTTTTCGAAAACTGGATTATTTTCTTTTTTTTACTGAAACTTAAAAAACCCTCCAAGTATATAGTTTTATTAAATCGCTGTGGAAATTTGGAATTGTTTTTTACATAATTAAATTAAATAAAAAAATATAATTATTCTAGTAAGTTAAATTATAATGACGAAGTCAAAATAAACTAATTTCTATAAGATTTGTTTCTCTAATTTATTCAAAAATAAAAATTTAAATAACTTGTTTAAACTTATTAAAAAGGATTAAGAAAAATTTTATTTAATCAAAGTTTTCATTACCAATATACAGCCTACCATCTTTGTGGCTATGAAATTAAAATAAAATTATTTTAAAGATATTAATGATTATTAACTACTCTGTATCTTCTTATTTATTTACCTACATTTTTATCAGGTTTTGATTATGCTTTTATCTGGATTTAAATGATTAAGATTAAGTTCTGTGCTTTATTTTGATTTTAAACTTTAATTTAATTCAATTTTTATAATAATAATTTTAATTTTCTCAGTAGGATAAGCTATTTTTTTTATTTCTTATATCTGTTTAGCGTTGTTTTGATATATTTGAAACTTTTTTCTAAGATAATAAAATAAAATAAGAACTTTATATGAAAAAACATTTTTTCAATATCATATTCTTTGATTCTTTTTCCTGCAATGAAAATAAAACTTTATCTTAAATTAAAAAATCGTTTCTAAATGATCTGAATTTAAGTAACTTATTAAGAAAAAATGTAATTTAAAGGTAAAAATTAAAAGTTATTTGTACTTTAATTATAATTATTATAAATTTTAGCTATTTAGTCTCATATATTTATATCTTTAATAATTATAAATTCTTAAACTATTATTTTATACTCCATATAATTGAGTGAAAATGATAATAGCCTTTTAAATTAAATTATATAGAATTAGCCTTTCAGCTTAATATATCGATTTTTATGATTTCATTCCCTTTCTGAAACTCTTTGACCTATATTTTCGTTTTAATGTGATTTTGTTTTTTATCATTTTACTTCTATTATTCTTTAATCTTTGTTCATTTAAAATAACTATTTAAGTCTTCAGTCTTCTCCTATTACTAAAGATATAATTTTAGCTCGATCATTCTTAAAATCAAACTATTTTTTAATGCTTTTGCTTTATTTAGTTCATGTTTTTTAATCTTAAGATTTAATAGCTTACTAATAAATTACTCAACTATAATTTCATACTCCAAAACTTAGATTTACATTTAGTTTCCTCTATAATTATTCAATTAGAGAAATAATTTATTGTAAGTTCCTAAATAAATCACTTTAAATAAAGCTAAGATATATCTTTTCTACATTCATTTATGAAATATAAAGGAGGAATAAAAGTTCTTTTATATCTGATTTTGTTCTGAGTTATTGATGATAACTAATTGCAAGATATCTGCTTTTTTAAAGTTTTCTTTTACATATTTATAGTTTCATAAGAAAGAAATGCTTCTAAGATTTTGAAATATAAGTGTTCGGTTAAAATTTTTTGAACTTATTTCTTCCTTTCCTTTCCATAGATGTAAAATTAATAATTCTTCTAAATTTTTCAAAACTTGTATAAGCAAATTAGATTGACTTGATTATAGAACCTCCTTCTATACTAATAAAAGGAGTTTCTTTATCTTAAAATTAATACGTTATCACTATGTTTTTTATACAGTTTAAACTAAGAAGTAACTAAACAAAGATAGTAGAAATTTTAGATGAGCTTTTATTACTATTAATAAGAAAGGATCTTAGAATTATTTCCTGGAATTACTTTTAAAGCATATATATAAATTTTAAAGCATGAAGTTTTCATTTTTTTACAAATTAATTTTGATATTTCATATATTTTTCAATTAGATGCATCGAACAAAAAATAGCAAACAAATTTGTAGTTCAATAAGGAAAAATATCAAAAGAAAGGGATTGATCTGAAGAGAAAAGGTTCAGAAAAAGTAAATTAGGAAAACAAAATTTTTGTAGTTAGAGAAATAAATCTCAGATTAAATATCAAAAAAAGAAAATCATGCTTCCAAATTTTTAGTAGCTTGTATTTTAATAGTAACTTGAACTTTAAGCATTATACCTATTTTGTTTTAAATAATATAATAGTCTATTAATATTTTCATAAACTTACTCTTAATTTTGATGTAAGCTATGTGATGTCATCTCAATTAATATAGGCGATAACTTTAACGTTTTGATAAACTTAGAATTCTTTTTAAAAAATTTAAAAAGGTTTAATACTTATTTTGTATAAATCAGATTGGATATTATTATAAAGATGGAATTTTAATTTTAGATTTATCATATTTCAAAATCGTAAAGAAAGGGGGAAAAGAAAGTTAATTTAGAAAATTAATTATTTGTTCAAAAAGAGTAAAGTAATGAAACTAAATTAATAATTCTTGAAGAATAGAAACTCTAAAGAATAAAAAGAAAATGTAATTTATAGTATTTAAGAGTTAATAGCATGTAGAGGAAATATATCATGGATAGAAGCTATTTAAACTAATTATCTTTCTAAATTAATTTAACTCAAATGTATGATCTTACAATATAAAGTTTAAACATCAAATAGAGCAAATAAAAATGCTTTATAGTTACATAGCAATGCTCATTTATGATTACTAAAAGTTATTGACTTTAATTATAAATTTTATAGTTCCTTACTTTTAAAATAATTTCGCTTTTAACGAATATCCTGCCTATTTGTTTGAATATAAGTCTAACTAATTTTGTAATTATCATTTTGAATAATGCTTAGGTAATGCTTTAGTAATATTTAGTTTCCTAAAAGATTAAAGATAATGATAAAACCAACAAAATACTCTTAAAAATTTATTTCCTTCAAAGATTTATGATAATTTATTTTAATTTAATAGCAAGCGTAAATAATTATTCCTGCTTAGAATAAAAACATAAAGCCTATAAATAAGAAACATAGTAAGAGCTAAAATTATAAATAAATGATTATTGATTATTTACCATAGTTAGGATTAATTACTCCATCTAATACCTAATTACATTCTAAATTATTTTCATGATCTATCTTATGAACGAGATATCTAAAATTTAAGGAAACTTCTGTAAAATTATGTTTTATATTTTCTTAACTTATAAAATATCCTTACTTCAAGATCTTTTAAATCAAGCTTTATAATGAGAAATTTTTAAGCAATTATTTATTAAGTGAGATACCTAAATTATTTTGGTATATGGCTTTAAATTTTTGATAAAACGAGTATTTTATTAGTAAACTAAAATTTTCTAATTTAATGACTTTATAGCTATTTCTTAAATAATTATTAATTAAATGGTATTAAGCCCTTTATTTAATAGCTAAGCAATTTAATTATTAGTTTTGAACATAAGGCATCATTTCAATCTTAGAAGCTACATTTATATTATTGACCTTAAACTTTTAAATTTTCTTCCTTTTTCTCTTTTTCTCTTTTTTTATTTTTAATACTCTAATTTTCGGAATATTTCAAAACCTAAAATTTTTGTAGATTTAAATAATTTTTTAATGAATTTATCAGATTTTTTTATTTTAATGCTGTTAATTATTATTTTATTCCCAGCTTTTGCACCGATTTTCTCTTTTTTATTTAAATCTTTTAGAAGGTTAGAACATAATTGTCTTAAACTATGCAACTAAGCATATTATGCTTTGTTTCAAAATATTTTAATAAATTTATTATATTAATTTTACTAATAAGTTTTGATTAATTTCGAATATTAAGTTTACCAAAAGGCTTGTAATTTTTCCTTTATCAATGTAATATTCAAATATTTTCTCTTTTTATGAAGTATGAAAAGTACTATAAAGGTAGAACTACTTTTAAGTTAATTTTAGAAGCAAATATTATATATCCTAAGTTTATTTATGCAGCTCTCACATAGTCTTTATTATCTTTTCGTTTTGCATCTTCATAAATATTCAAAATAAATTAGTAAATTTAGGTAGCTACATTAGCACTTAGATGATATACCATCTATTCATTTTCTTATCTATAATAATGATTAGATTATAGGTTTTGCTTATAATGAGATATTTTAAACAATCTACTTAGTCAATAAGCCTTCTTCTACTCATTAATTTAGTAGATTTATAAAAAGGTCTCTAATTTAATTACTTTTAACGTTTCAGACAAATAATATACCTGAATAATACATCAGCTTAATAAAATATCACTATTTGTTGATCTATTGACTTAAATAGTATAATTATAGATATAATAATCAACTTATTTAACTATGGATAAGTTTAGATTTTATTCATTAGGCATTATGATAATTTAAAGTGATATTTGATATACGTTACTTTAAAAAATTTAGTTATTATTAAATTAAAATTAACTCTATTAATGAGGGTCAAACTAATAGTAATGCTAATTAAAAATCGAAAGAAAGGTTTATGAAAGAAGAAGTTGACAACTTAAATACGTCGATAAAGGAAGAGAAAGATGATATGAAGTAATATAAAATAAAAATAGACTAAAATTAAGAGAAAAGCTAAGAGAATATAACTTAGTAAAATATCTAAAAGAGAAATAGAATTTTGAACTTAGAAAGTAATAATTTAATCAAAATTTAAATTTAAGAATTAGATGCTTAGTTCCTACTAAAGAAGAGGACATTTTTTTAAGTGATGGGCCTGAACCATTTTAATAGAAACAAAACTACTTAAGCAAAAAACTTAGAAATGACTAGTTTAATATAGAGAAGATGCCTTCTTTTGGCTCTGACTTTCATATTACAAGCCAAGAATAAATAAAATTATAAAAATATGAAGATCGAAAGAAATCACTTGGTTACGGAAATTTCAGAAAAGGATTCGAAGCTATAAATGAAGGTTCAATTGAACTAGCATAAAGCATAATCAAGCCAAAAGAATTAAAAAAATTGATCTTGAAAACATTGAAAATAGTGCGAAATGTGACTGCTGTGGTTTTCCTGTTGAAGGTTAAAATTATCCCTTAAATTGTAGCGTTGACGAATTCGGTAATTTTGGAGTTGGGTTTATTCTTTATTTCATTTACATGAAATTTGTTATATTTCTACTACTTATCGCAGTTTTCCTCTTTGGACTTATTATGTGAATATAATGCTTACTACAAAGTGAAATAGATAAAGATAAGATAACAGACGAATCAATACTTTAGCTTAAGAACACTATAAAGTACTACTTAAATAGCTAGTCAGAAGATTAAATTCCAATCTACTTTGGAGTTTTCTAATTTCTTAACTTAATTCTAATGATGATAGCAATTATCATCTATAAAAGGTATTCCTACAAAAAAGAAATTGAAATTGATTTAAAGTTAGTTTAGCCTAAAGATTACGTAATTTGACTTAAAAATCTTCCTAATGGAATAACAAAAAATCAGTTAAAATTTTTCCTTGGAAACTAAAGAAGAGCAGATGGAAAGAAAGGCTAAGTTTCTAAGATAATATTTCCAGTTAAATTACAGAAATACATGAAACTAGTTAAGCAGTACAAAAAATTAGAACTTTAGAAAAATACATTTGAGAAGACTTAGAGCATCAGAACTACTTCTAAACTGTGTTGTTAAATGTGCTGAAATAAAGAGATAAACTTAGACTTTAAAAATAGAAATTAGATGAAATTCAATAGCTAATTGATTAAACTGAAAAAAAAGATATCCATGTCGAAACACTTACTAACTACTGGATAGGCTTTTGTCACTTTGAGAACGTAAAAAGATGCTAAATAGGTACATCAAAAGTTTAATGAAAGCTACTTTAAATAATTAATTAAGTCAGCTAAATAAGTAACTTAAAGAAAATTTAAAACATTGCAGTCTGAAATTAACTGAGACTTTGTTATTTCTAGTGAGCCTCCAGAACCTAGTGATGTTTACTGGGAGCATTTAGGAATAAATTTAAGTCAAAAGGTGAGATACAATTTACTAGTATGATTCTGCACTGCCTGCATATTAGTTGGAGGTATTTATTTCCTCTTTTATTTTAAAAGAGAAAAGATACATAAAAATAAAGGGAACATAATAAGTAATTGGACTGATGAAATTTAATAAGCTTTAGTAATTCTGATTATTAACTTCCTCTTAAACTCTACTTTGACCGAATTAAGCATTTTATAAAAGCATGAAACATGAACTGAATTTACTACAAGTGCTACCAAGAAAATAACCATTAGTTAGAGTTTTGCATCAGCCTTTTTAATTTTGCTGGTGGAAACATAAAAAGAACATTGATTCGATGATAATAACCTAGTAGCAGGAATTTTTCAAATTTTGATTGCTTTCTTTCTTATTCCTATATGAAAATGACTGTTTAACATTAGATAAATCTTTAGAAATTAAAAGGTTTTATGTAGGTCTAACTATAAAAAAGGTTTATTATTCTTAAGCAGAATTAAAAAGTTTATATGTGGATTAATCTTTTAATGTTATAAGCGGCTACTCGCATATAAATAAGACTTTAATAACTACTTTAGCTTACTCTTCTATTATACCTTTTGCTTATATTATTACTCTACTAGGTTTTTTTATTAAATACTGAACTGATGAATATACTTTTATCAGAAGATGTAGTAGACCTCTAAGCTTAGAACCTCAGTTGAATAAAAGCATGACAGATTTACTTTCCTATTACTTGCTTATTTACTCGCTTTCCTCTTGGTTCTTCTATTATCACTTAGAGTAAAATGTTCACTATTTCCAAATTTTAGGGGTTATAATTAGCTGTATTTATATAATTATTCCAGAGAGTAAATTATTCAAAAAATGTTAGAGTAATAAAATCAATAGCTGTGACGAGATCTGTAATTCAGAATCATATGAATACGAGAAAAGAGCTGTTCATTTTGTTGAAGTAAGTTACTCATTTTAGGACTATGATAGAGCTAATCCAATAACAAGGGTAGAGGGATGAAGTTGATTTTGTAATCTTCAAAGTAAGTTAACGAAATTCAGTTTAGCAGCTTAAAGAAAATTACACTGACATAGAGATCTAAGAAATAAAAAGCTCTTAGCTTAATTAAATTGTTAACTATACTTTTAATAGACAATCTATTAAGAAAAGATATTCTAAAATAGCAGGCACAAATGTAATGCCAGATCTTAATAGAATTTTTTAAGATAATAAGATTAAAACTTATAAGGAGTAAATAAACTTCTAAAAAGAATAAATGAATCAATTTAAATAATTCGATGAACTAGTATGAAAAAGAAAATAATATAAGCAGCATAACTCTGATGAAATATAAAAGAACAAGGAAAATATTTTATATAATAAGAGTTAATTTCCAAATAAATATTTTAACTAGAAGAAAGCTGAAGATGCTTAATTAAATATTTTATAGCGAAAAAGTTTTGTTGATCAGTATCAATCTGACATTAGTAATTATCTGACGACTAGATTAATAGCAAAAGACCATTTAATACCTTAATTTAACAGACGAAATCTGTTTAGCTTTCCTTTTAAAATTAGACTAACGTTTCAGTAGCATAATAAAATGCATCAAATCTAAATTAATCCAATTAGAACTAAAATTTATTAAGCGTCAACTAGAATTCTATAGATAATAAAGAAATTATATTCTAGTAACTGTAAAATTAGAAGCAAGAACAAGATAAAATTGAAGAATCTAGTACTTTATAAAGATGAAAAGATAGAAAAATAATAAATAATTTGATAAAAGTAAATAAACAAATAGTTAAAAATGATTCTTAAAACTAAAGATATGAATAAAGTGAGATTCTCAATTAAGAGTCTATACATAATTAAAATAAAGCGAAATAGCTAGAATAAATAAATATTAAAGAGTCAAGCAGTTAGGATAATAATATTGAAGAGATTAAGATAAATCATTGATAAGCCTTTATAGAAATACAAGTATATTTTAAATTGATTACTAAGCATTCTCTTAATTTTCAACTATTATAATAAAATTTTCTTATAATTTAAATAAATTTAATTTTAAAAACCAAGAGAAAGATAGAAAAATAGATATAAATTGATAGCATTATATATTTTTAGTTATAATTATAATTTTACTATTTTTTAAGTTAACACATACAAATATGTCTCAGAAATTTCTGTTTATCTATGTAAATCTTACTAACTATAAAATAAGTAAGCGAAAGAGTCTGTCACTTTATCTCAAAATTTTCTTAAGGATCTAAAAATTAAAATTTTAAAGGATTGCAAAATATTTCGAAGATCGAAATGTTTTATTTTTTTTAATTAGGCTAAAACAGCCTTAATAATATAAAATCTATTTTATAAATATAGCCAAATAAAAAAAGGCATTAATATATAGATTTTTATTTATCAAAATATAAAAATAATTTACTATGATAAGCTCTGCTTCTATATAACATAACACTTAAAAGCCTTCAAGTTACTATATTAAGTTATTATATTTTCTCTCTTTTAAAAGATACTTTATAAAGTCTAAATTTAAGAGGATAATCATAGCAAGATTAATTTATTAGAGCCTATGATTACTAGACACTAATATATATAATATCTGCTTTTAACTATCTTACAAAGCAAAAAATTTAAAATGATATAATTCTAAAATTTTCCCGGGTTTTTTAATTCTTTAATCTAAAAAGTCTAGAAAGATAATAGAGATAATTTAGAGTATGCAAGAAAGACTAACTAATTAAGGTATTAAATATTATTTATTTGATTAGTAATTAGAGTAAATGATTCTAGTCCAATTTAGTTATCTAGACTAAACAATTTTTATCAATAGTTTTAGTTTATTACAAGATCAATCTTTTCTAATATTTTTAATCATTATTTTGCTTGCTCTATCTTAACTTATTTTCTTCTTTTCACAGATATATCAAAAATAGTCAAACTATATAAATAATTATATAATATAATAGAAATATATCATAAACAGAAACGAATAACCATATAAAAATAATACTAAACTTGGAGTGATGATAAGAGGAAAGTAAATTCAGTAAAAATAGTAAATATAATATATAAAATATAGCATATATAAAGAAATTATTTATATCTTTAATTATGTAGATTAGATGCATACATTACTAAAATTTAGGAAATATGAAGTCAAGCTATGGATAATTTTGTATCAAAGCCTATATTTATAATAAATTTATTATACATATTTAGGAAAAGGAGTGAAAAATGCAGTGATAACAGTTCCAGCATATTTTAATGATTCTTAAAGATAAGCAACGAAAGATGCAGGAGCAATAGCAGGTTTGAATGTGATGAGAATAATAAATGAGCCAACAGCTGCAGCTATAGCTTATGGTTTGGATAAGAAAACAAGTAGTGAGAAGAATGTTTTGATTTAGGAGGAGGTACATTTGATGTTAGTTTATTAACGATAGAAGAAGGAATATTTGAAGTGAAAGCAACAGCAGGAGATACTCATTTAGGTGGTGAGGATTTTGATAATAGACTTGTAGAGTATTGTGCAGGAGACTTTTAGAGGAAAACGGGACTGGATATGAGAAGTAATAGCGATGAGAAGATTAAGAACATAATGTGAACGTGCGAAGAGAATTTTATCGTCAGCTACAAGTGGAAGTATAGAAGTAGATTCACTATATGAAGGATTATGCGACAACAATAACTAGAGCCCGTTTTGAAGAGTTATGTATGGAATTATTCAGAAGTACAATAGATTGAAAGAGTATTAAAGGATGCTTAAATATCGAAAGGTTAAGTAAATGAAGTAGTATTGTGGATCTACAAGAATACCAAAAGTATAATAATTGATATAAGATTTCTTTAATGGAAAAGAACCATGTAAAAGTATAAATCCAGATGAAGCAGTAGCATATGGTGCAGCTGTATAAGGAGCAATATTATCAGGATCAAGTAGTTAAAATGTATAGGATTTATTATTGTTGGATGTTACACCATTAAGTTTAGGTTTGGAAACAGCTGGTGGAGTGATGACGGTATTGATTCCAAGAAATACAACAATTCCAACTAAGAAATCTTAAATTTTCACAACTTATGCTGATAATTAACCAGGTGTTTTAATTTAAGTGTTTGAAGGAGAAAGATCGATGACAAAAGACAACAATAATTTAATTTAGATGGAATACCTCCTGCACCTAGAGGAGTACCACAGATCGAAGTAACTTTCGATATTGATGCAAATGGTATAATGAATGTGACAGCGGTTGATAAAGCAACAAGTAAAACAAATAAAATAACAATAACAAATGAGAAAGGAAGATTGAGTAAATAAGAAATCGAAAAGATGATATAAGTGCAAAGCTCAAGATGCAAGTTAAAAGGAAGTTATAGAAGCGAAAAATGGATTAGAATCATATATTTATAGAATTCACTTGAAGAAGAAAAAATTCGTGATAAGATGGATGGAAATGATAAGTAGACATTGGTTAAAAAGATAGAAGAGACAAAGAAATGGTTGGAAGTGAATTAGAATGGTAGAAAAGAAGATTATGAAGGAAAATAGAAAGAAATAGAAAGTATAATGAATCCAATAATGATGAAAGTTTATTAGGCAGGTGGAAATAATATGGCAGGTGATAAAAAAGGAGGACCAACAGTAGAAGAAGTAGATTGATAAACTATGTCTATTTAAATATTTATATATAATATATCTAGTATATTTTAAAATATTTATAAAAAATGTCGGTGCAGAGACTTGAACTCCGGTTTCGACGGCCACAACGTCGTGCCCTAACCACCTAGACTACACCGACTTATTATATAATGATAAAAAAAAGTGATAAATGGAAAAAATAAAAAGAAGTTTCTAGAATAAAAAAGAACATAAGGAAATAAAGTTCGAGAATATTCTAATATGTATAGAAAATAAGTGAGTAATATAAAAAGATGACAAGTGAAGTTTGTATTGGAATAGATTTAGGAACGACTTATAGTTGTGTAGGAGTTTGGTAGAATGATAGAGTAGAGATAATAGCGAATGATTAAGGAAATAGAACAACTGCATCTTATGTAGCGTTTACAGAAAATGATAGATTAATAGGAGATGCAGGTTTAAATTAGGTAGCAAGAAATCCAGAAAATACAGTTTTTGATGCAAAGAGATTGATAGGAAGAAAATTTAATGATCCGATAGTATAAGGAGATATAAAGTTATGGCCTTTTAAAGTGATTTCTGGTGTAGGAGATAAACCTTAAATAGTAGTAAGATATAAAGGTGAAGAGAAGAAATTTCATGCAGAAGAAATATCATCGATGGTTTTGACAAAAATGAAAGAAACAGCTGAAGCATATTTAGGAAAAGGAGTGAAAAATGCAGTGATAACAGTTCCAGCATATTTTAATGATTCTTAAAGATAAGCAACGAAAGATGCAGGAGCAATAGCAGGTTTGAATGTGATGAGAATAATAAATGAGCCAACAGCTGCAGCTATAGCTTATGGTTTGGATAAGAAAACAAGTAGTGAGAAGAATGTTTTGATTTAGGAGGAGGTACATTTGATGTTAGTTTATTAACGATAGAAGAAGGAATATTTGAAGTGAAAGCAACAGCAGGAGATACTCATTTAGGTGGTGAGGATTTTGATAATAGACTTGTAGAGTATTGTGCAGGAGACTTTTAGAGGAAAACGGGACTGGATATGAGAAGTAATAGCGATGAGAAGATTAAGAACATAATGTGAACGTGCGAAGAGAATTTTATCGTCAGCTACAAGTGGAAGTATAGAAGTAGATTCACTATATGAAGGATTATGCGACAACAATAACTAGAGCCCGTTTTGAAGAGTTATGTATGGAATTATTCAGAAGTACAATAGATTGAAAGAGTATTAAAGGATGCTTAAATATCGAAAGGTTAAGTAAATGAAGTAGTATTGTGGATCTACAAGAATACCAAAAGTATAATAATTGATATAAGATTTCTTTAATGGAAAAGAACCATGTAAAAGTATAAATCCAGATGAAGCAGTAGCATATGGTGCAGCTGTATAAGGAGCAATATTATCAGGATCAAGTAGTTAAAATGTATAGGATTTATTATTGTTGGATGTTACACCATTAAGTTTAGGTTTGGAAACAGCTGGTGGAGTGATGACGGTATTGATTCCAAGAAATACAACAATTCCAACTAAGAAATCTTAAATTTTCACAACTTATGCTGATAATTAACCAGGTGTTTTAATTTAAGTGTTTGAAGGAGAAAGATCGATGACAAAAGACAACAATAATTTAATTTAGATGGAATACCTCCTGCACCTAGAGGAGTACCACAGATCGAAGTAACTTTCGATATTGATGCAAATGGTATAATGAATGTGACAGCGGTTGATAAAGCAACAAGTAAAACAAATAAAATAACAATAACAAATGAGAAAGGAAGATTGAGTAAATAAGAAATCGAAAAGATGATATAAGTGCAAAGCTCAAGATGCAAGTTAAAAGGAAGTTATAGAAGCGAAAAATGGATTAGAATCATATATTTATAGAATTCACTTGAAGAAGAAAAAATTCGTGATAAGATGGATGGAAATGATAAGTAGACATTGGTTAAAAAGATAGAAGAGACAAAGAAATGGTTGGAAGTGAATTAGAATGGTAGAAAAGAAGATTATGAAGGAAAATAGAAAGAAATAGAAAGTATAATGAATCCAATAATGATGAAAGTTTATTAGGCAGGTGGAAATAATATGGCAGGTGATAAAAAAGGAGGACCAACAGTAGAAGAAGTAGATTGATAAACTATGTCTATTTAAATATTTATATATAATATATCTAGTATATTTTAAAATATTTATAAAAAATGTCGGTGCAGAGACTTGAACTCCGGTTTCGACGGCCACAACGTCGTGCCCTAACCACCTAGACTACACCGACTTATTATATAATGATAAAAAAAAGTGATAAATGGAAAAAATAAAAAGAAGTTTCTAGAATAAAAAAGAACATAAGGAAATAAAGTTCGAGAATATTCTAATATGTATAGAAAATAAGTGAGTAATATAAAAAGATGACAAGTGAAGTTTGTATTGGAATAGATTTAGGAACGACTTATAGTTGTGTAGGAGTTTGGTAGAATGATAGAGTAGAGATAATAGCGAATGATTAAGGAAATAGAACAACTGCATCTTATGTAGCGTTTACAGAAAATGATAGATTAATAGGAGATGCAGGTTTAAATTAGGTAGCAAGAAATCCAGAAAATACAGTTTTTGATGCAAAGAGATTGATAGGAAGAAAATTTAATGATCCGATAGTATAAGGAGATATAAAGTTATGGCCTTTTAAAGTGATTTCTGGTGTAGGAGATAAACCTTAAATAGTAGTAAGATATAAAGGTGAAGAGAAGAAATTTCATGCAGAAGAAATATCATCGATGGTTTTGACAAAAATGAAAGAAACAGCTGAAGCATATTTAGGAAAAGGAGTGAAAAATGCAGTGATAACAGTTCCAGCATATTTTAATGATTCTTAAAGATAAGCAACGAAAGATGCAGGAGCAATAGCAGGTTTGAATGTGATGAGAATAATAAATGAGCCAACAGCTGCAGCTATAGCTTATGGTTTGGATAAGAAAACAAGTAGTGAGAAGAATGTTTTGATTTAGGAGGAGGTACATTTGATGTTAGTTTATTAACGATAGAAGAAGGAATATTTGAAGTGAAAGCAACAGCAGGAGATACTCATTTAGGTGGTGAGGATTTTGATAATAGACTTGTAGAGTATTGTGCAGGAGACTTTTAGAGGAAAACGGGACTGGATATGAGAAGTAATAGCGATGAGAAGATTAAGAACATAATGTGAACGTGCGAAGAGAATTTTATCGTCAGCTACAAGTGGAAGTATAGAAGTAGATTCACTATATGAAGGATTATGCGACAACAATAACTAGAGCCCGTTTTGAAGAGTTATGTATGGAATTATTCAGAAGTACAATAGATTGAAAGAGTATTAAAGGATGCTTAAATATCGAAAGGTTAAGTAAATGAAGTAGTATTGTGGATCTACAAGAATACCAAAAGTATAATAATTGATATAAGATTTCTTTAATGGAAAAGAACCATGTAAAAGTATAAATCCAGATGAAGCAGTAGCATATGGTGCAGCTGTATAAGGAGCAATATTATCAGGATCAAGTAGTTAAAATGTATAGGATTTATTATTGTTGGATGTTACACCATTAAGTTTAGGTTTGGAAACAGCTGGTGGAGTGATGACGGTATTGATTCCAAGAAATACAACAATTCCAACTAAGAAATCTTAAATTTTCACAACTTATGCTGATAATTAACCAGGTGTTTTAATTTAAGTGTTTGAAGGAGAAAGATCGATGACAAAAGACAACAATAATTTAATTTAGATGGAATACCTCCTGCACCTAGAGGAGTACCACAGATCGAAGTAACTTTCGATATTGATGCAAATGGTATAATGAATGTGACAGCGGTTGATAAAGCAACAAGTAAAACAAATAAAATAACAATAACAAATGAGAAAGGAAGATTGAGTAAATAAGAAATCGAAAAGATGATATAAGTGCAAAGCTCAAGATGCAAGTTAAAAGGAAGTTATAGAAGCGAAAAATGGATTAGAATCATATATTTATAGAATTCACTTGAAGAAGAAAAAATTCGTGATAAGATGGATGGAAATGATAAGTAGACATTGGTTAAAAAGATAGAAGAGACAAAGAAATGGTTGGAAGTGAATTAGAATGGTAGAAAAGAAGATTATGAAGGAAAATAGAAAGAAATAGAAAGTATAATGAATCCAATAATGATGAAAGTTTATTAGGCAGGTGGAAATAATATGGCAGGTGATAAAAAAGGAGGACCAACAGTAGAAGAAGTAGATTGATAAACTATGTCTATTTAAATATTTATATATAATATATCTAGTATATTTTAAAATATTTATAAAAAATGTCGGTGCAGAGACTTGAACTCCGGTTTCGACGGCCACAACGTCGTGCCCTAACCACCTAGACTACACCGACTTATTATATAATGATAAAAAAAAGTGATAAATGGAAAAAATAAAAAGAAGTTTCTAGAATAAAAAAGAACATAAGGAAATAAAGTTCGAGAATATTCTAATATGTATAGAAAATAAGTGAGTAATATAAAAAGATGACAAGTGAAGTTTGTATTGGAATAGATTTAGGAACGACTTATAGTTGTGTAGGAGTTTGGTAGAATGATAGAGTAGAGATAATAGCGAATGATTAAGGAAATAGAACAACTGCATCTTATGTAGCGTTTACAGAAAATGATAGATTAATAGGAGATGCAGGTTTAAATTAGGTAGCAAGAAATCCAGAAAATACAGTTTTTGATGCAAAGAGATTGATAGGAAGAAAATTTAATGATCCGATAGTATAAGGAGATATAAAGTTATGGCCTTTTAAAGTGATTTCTGGTGTAGGAGATAAACCTTAAATAGTAGTAAGATATAAAGGTGAAGAGAAGAAATTTCATGCAGAAGAAATATCATCGATGGTTTTGACAAAAATGAAAGAAACAGCTGAAGCATATTTAGGAAAAGGAGTGAAAAATGCAGTGATAACAGTTCCAGCATATTTTAATGATTCTTAAAGATAAGCAACGAAAGATGCAGGAGCAATAGCAGGTTTGAATGTGATGAGAATAATAAATGAGCCAACAGCTGCAGCTATAGCTTATGGTTTGGATAAGAAAACAAGTAGTGAGAAGAATGTTTTGATTTAGGAGGAGGTACATTTGATGTTAGTTTATTAACGATAGAAGAAGGAATATTTGAAGTGAAAGCAACAGCAGGAGATACTCATTTAGGTGGTGAGGATTTTGATAATAGACTTGTAGAGTATTGTGCAGGAGACTTTTAGAGGAAAACGGGACTGGATATGAGAAGTAATAGCGATGAGAAGATTAAGAACATAATGTGAACGTGCGAAGAGAATTTTATCGTCAGCTACAAGTGGAAGTATAGAAGTAGATTCACTATATGAAGGATTATGCGACAACAATAACTAGAGCCCGTTTTGAAGAGTTATGTATGGAATTATTCAGAAGTACAATAGATTGAAAGAGTATTAAAGGATGCTTAAATATCGAAAGGTTAAGTAAATGAAGTAGTATTGTGGATCTACAAGAATACCAAAAGTATAATAATTGATATAAGATTTCTTTAATGGAAAAGAACCATGTAAAAGTATAAATCCAGATGAAGCAGTAGCATATGGTGCAGCTGTATAAGGAGCAATATTATCAGGATCAAGTAGTTAAAATGTATAGGATTTATTATTGTTGGATGTTACACCATTAAGTTTAGGTTTGGAAACAGCTGGTGGAGTGATGACGGTATTGATTCCAAGAAATACAACAATTCCAACTAAGAAATCTTAAATTTTCACAACTTATGCTGATAATTAACCAGGTGTTTTAATTTAAGTGTTTGAAGGAGAAAGATCGATGACAAAAGACAACAATAATTTAATTTAGATGGAATACCTCCTGCACCTAGAGGAGTACCACAGATCGAAGTAACTTTCGATATTGATGCAAATGGTATAATGAATGTGACAGCGGTTGATAAAGCAACAAGTAAAACAAATAAAATAACAATAACAAATGAGAAAGGAAGATTGAGTAAATAAGAAATCGAAAAGATGATATAAGTGCAAAGCTCAAGATGCAAGTTAAAAGGAAGTTATAGAAGCGAAAAATGGATTAGAATCATATATTTATAGAATTCACTTGAAGAAGAAAAAATTCGTGATAAGATGGATGGAAATGATAAGTAGACATTGGTTAAAAAGATAGAAGAGACAAAGAAATGGTTGGAAGTGAATTAGAATGGTAGAAAAGAAGATTATGAAGGAAAATAGAAAGAAATAGAAAGTATAATGAATCCAATAATGATGAAAGTTTATTAGGCAGGTGGAAATAATATGGCAGGTGATAAAAAAGGAGGACCAACAGTAGAAGAAGTAGATTGATAAACTATGTCTATTTAAATATTTATATATAATATATCTAGTATATTTTAAAATATTTATAAAAAATGTCGGTGCAGAGACTTGAACTCCGGTTTCGACGGCCACAACGTCGTGCCCTAACCACCTAGACTACACCGACTTATTATATAATGATAAAAAAAAGTGATAAATGGAAAAAATAAAAAGAAGTTTCTAGAATAAAAAAGAACATAAGGAAATAAAGTTCGAGAATATTCTAATATGTATAGAAAATAAGTGAGTAATATAAAAAGATGACAAGTGAAGTTTGTATTGGAATAGATTTAGGAACGACTTATAGTTGTGTAGGAGTTTGGTAGAATGATAGAGTAGAGATAATAGCGAATGATTAAGGAAATAGAACAACTGCATCTTATGTAGCGTTTACAGAAAATGATAGATTAATAGGAGATGCAGGTTTAAATTAGGTAGCAAGAAATCCAGAAAATACAGTTTTTGATGCAAAGAGATTGATAGGAAGAAAATTTAATGATCCGATAGTATAAGGAGATATAAAGTTATGGCCTTTTAAAGTGATTTCTGGTGTAGGAGATAAACCTTAAATAGTAGTAAGATATAAAGGTGAAGAGAAGAAATTTCATGCAGAAGAAATATCATCGATGGTTTTGACAAAAATGAAAGAAACAGCTGAAGCATATTTAGGAAAAGGAGTGAAAAATGCAGTGATAACAGTTCCAGCATATTTTAATGATTCTTAAAGATAAGCAACGAAAGATGCAGGAGCAATAGCAGGTTTGAATGTGATGAGAATAATAAATGAGCCAACAGCTGCAGCTATAGCTTATGGTTTGGATAAGAAAACAAGTAGTGAGAAGAATGTTTTGATTTAGGAGGAGGTACATTTGATGTTAGTTTATTAACGATAGAAGAAGGAATATTTGAAGTGAAAGCAACAGCAGGAGATACTCATTTAGGTGGTGAGGATTTTGATAATAGACTTGTAGAGTATTGTGCAGGAGACTTTTAGAGGAAAACGGGACTGGATATGAGAAGTAATAGCGATGAGAAGATTAAGAACATAATGTGAACGTGCGAAGAGAATTTTATCGTCAGCTACAAGTGGAAGTATAGAAGTAGATTCACTATATGAAGGATTATGCGACAACAATAACTAGAGCCCGTTTTGAAGAGTTATGTATGGAATTATTCAGAAGTACAATAGATTGAAAGAGTATTAAAGGATGCTTAAATATCGAAAGGTTAAGTAAATGAAGTAGTATTGTGGATCTACAAGAATACCAAAAGTATAATAATTGATATAAGATTTCTTTAATGGAAAAGAACCATGTAAAAGTATAAATCCAGATGAAGCAGTAGCATATGGTGCAGCTGTATAAGGAGCAATATTATCAGGATCAAGTAGTTAAAATGTATAGGATTTATTATTGTTGGATGTTACACCATTAAGTTTAGGTTTGGAAACAGCTGGTGGAGTGATGACGGTATTGATTCCAAGAAATACAACAATTCCAACTAAGAAATCTTAAATTTTCACAACTTATGCTGATAATTAACCAGGTGTTTTAATTTAAGTGTTTGAAGGAGAAAGATCGATGACAAAAGACAACAATAATTTAATTTAGATGGAATACCTCCTGCACCTAGAGGAGTACCACAGATCGAAGTAACTTTCGATATTGATGCAAATGGTATAATGAATGTGACAGCGGTTGATAAAGCAACAAGTAAAACAAATAAAATAACAATAACAAATGAGAAAGGAAGATTGAGTAAATAAGAAATCGAAAAGATGATATAAGTGCAAAGCTCAAGATGCAAGTTAAAAGGAAGTTATAGAAGCGAAAAATGGATTAGAATCATATATTTATAGAATTCACTTGAAGAAGAAAAAATTCGTGATAAGATGGATGGAAATGATAAGTAGACATTGGTTAAAAAGATAGAAGAGACAAAGAAATGGTTGGAAGTGAATTAGAATGGTAGAAAAGAAGATTATGAAGGAAAATAGAAAGAAATAGAAAGTATAATGAATCCAATAATGATGAAAGTTTATTAGGCAGGTGGAAATAATATGGCAGGTGATAAAAAAGGAGGACCAACAGTAGAAGAAGTAGATTGATAAACTATGTCTATTTAAATATTTATATATAATATATCTAGTATATTTTAAAATATTTATAAAAAATGTCGGTGCAGAGACTTGAACTCCGGTTTCGACGGCCACAACGTCGTGCCCTAACCACCTAGACTACACCGACTTATTATATAATGATAAAAAAAAGTGATAAATGGAAAAAATAAAAAGAAGTTTCTAGAATAAAAAAGAACATAAGGAAATAAAGTTCGAGAATATTCTAATATGTATAGAAAATAAGTGAGTAATATAAAAAGATGACAAGTGAAGTTTGTATTGGAATAGATTTAGGAACGACTTATAGTTGTGTAGGAGTTTGGTAGAATGATAGAGTAGAGATAATAGCGAATGATTAAGGAAATAGAACAACTGCATCTTATGTAGCGTTTACAGAAAATGATAGATTAATAGGAGATGCAGGTTTAAATTAGGTAGCAAGAAATCCAGAAAATACAGTTTTTGATGCAAAGAGATTGATAGGAAGAAAATTTAATGATCCGATAGTATAAGGAGATATAAAGTTATGGCCTTTTAAAGTGATTTCTGGTGTAGGAGATAAACCTTAAATAGTAGTAAGATATAAAGGTGAAGAGAAGAAATTTCATGCAGAAGAAATATCATCGATGGTTTTGACAAAAATGAAAGAAACAGCTGAAGCATATTTAGGAAAAGGAGTGAAAAATGCAGTGATAACAGTTCCAGCATATTTTAATGATTCTTAAAGATAAGCAACGAAAGATGCAGGAGCAATAGCAGGTTTGAATGTGATGAGAATAATAAATGAGCCAACAGCTGCAGCTATAGCTTATGGTTTGGATAAGAAAACAAGTAGTGAGAAGAATGTTTTGATTTAGGAGGAGGTACATTTGATGTTAGTTTATTAACGATAGAAGAAGGAATATTTGAAGTGAAAGCAACAGCAGGAGATACTCATTTAGGTGGTGAGGATTTTGATAATAGACTTGTAGAGTATTGTGCAGGAGACTTTTAGAGGAAAACGGGACTGGATATGAGAAGTAATAGCGATGAGAAGATTAAGAACATAATGTGAACGTGCGAAGAGAATTTTATCGTCAGCTACAAGTGGAAGTATAGAAGTAGATTCACTATATGAAGGATTATGCGACAACAATAACTAGAGCCCGTTTTGAAGAGTTATGTATGGAATTATTCAGAAGTACAATAGATTGAAAGAGTATTAAAGGATGCTTAAATATCGAAAGGTTAAGTAAATGAAGTAGTATTGTGGATCTACAAGAATACCAAAAGTATAATAATTGATATAAGATTTCTTTAATGGAAAAGAACCATGTAAAAGTATAAATCCAGATGAAGCAGTAGCATATGGTGCAGCTGTATAAGGAGCAATATTATCAGGATCAAGTAGTTAAAATGTATAGGATTTATTATTGTTGGATGTTACACCATTAAGTTTAGGTTTGGAAACAGCTGGTGGAGTGATGACGGTATTGATTCCAAGAAATACAACAATTCCAACTAAGAAATCTTAAATTTTCACAACTTATGCTGATAATTAACCAGGTGTTTTAATTTAAGTGTTTGAAGGAGAAAGATCGATGACAAAAGACAACAATAATTTAATTTAGATGGAATACCTCCTGCACCTAGAGGAGTACCACAGATCGAAGTAACTTTCGATATTGATGCAAATGGTATAATGAATGTGACAGCGGTTGATAAAGCAACAAGTAAAACAAATAAAATAACAATAACAAATGAGAAAGGAAGATTGAGTAAATAAGAAATCGAAAAGATGATATAAGTGCAAAGCTCAAGATGCAAGTTAAAAGGAAGTTATAGAAGCGAAAAATGGATTAGAATCATATATTTATAGAATTCACTTGAAGAAGAAAAAATTCGTGATAAGATGGATGGAAATGATAAGTAGACATTGGTTAAAAAGATAGAAGAGACAAAGAAATGGTTGGAAGTGAATTAGAATGGTAGAAAAGAAGATTATGAAGGAAAATAGAAAGAAATAGAAAGTATAATGAATCCAATAATGATGAAAGTTTATTAGGCAGGTGGAAATAATATGGCAGGTGATAAAAAAGGAGGACCAACAGTAGAAGAAGTAGATTGATAAACTATGTCTATTTAAATATTTATATATAATATATCTAGTATATTTTAAAATATTTATAAAAAATGTCGGTGCAGAGACTTGAACTCCGGTTTCGACGGCCACAACGTCGTGCCCTAACCACCTAGACTACACCGACTTATTATATAATGATAAAAAAAAGTGATAAATGGAAAAAATAAAAAGAAGTTTCTAGAATAAAAAAGAACATAAGGAAATAAAGTTCGAGAATATTCTAATATGTATAGAAAATAAGTGAGTAATATAAAAAGATGACAAGTGAAGTTTGTATTGGAATAGATTTAGGAACGACTTATAGTTGTGTAGGAGTTTGGTAGAATGATAGAGTAGAGATAATAGCGAATGATTAAGGAAATAGAACAACTGCATCTTATGTAGCGTTTACAGAAAATGATAGATTAATAGGAGATGCAGGTTTAAATTAGGTAGCAAGAAATCCAGAAAATACAGTTTTTGATGCAAAGAGATTGATAGGAAGAAAATTTAATGATCCGATAGTATAAGGAGATATAAAGTTATGGCCTTTTAAAGTGATTTCTGGTGTAGGAGATAAACCTTAAATAGTAGTAAGATATAAAGGTGAAGAGAAGAAATTTCATGCAGAAGAAATATCATCGATGGTTTTGACAAAAATGAAAGAAACAGCTGAAGCATATTTAGGAAAAGGAGTGAAAAATGCAGTGATAACAGTTCCAGCATATTTTAATGATTCTTAAAGATAAGCAACGAAAGATGCAGGAGCAATAGCAGGTTTGAATGTGATGAGAATAATAAATGAGCCAACAGCTGCAGCTATAGCTTATGGTTTGGATAAGAAAACAAGTAGTGAGAAGAATGTTTTGATTTAGGAGGAGGTACATTTGATGTTAGTTTATTAACGATAGAAGAAGGAATATTTGAAGTGAAAGCAACAGCAGGAGATACTCATTTAGGTGGTGAGGATTTTGATAATAGACTTGTAGAGTATTGTGCAGGAGACTTTTAGAGGAAAACGGGACTGGATATGAGAAGTAATAGCGATGAGAAGATTAAGAACATAATGTGAACGTGCGAAGAGAATTTTATCGTCAGCTACAAGTGGAAGTATAGAAGTAGATTCACTATATGAAGGATTATGCGACAACAATAACTAGAGCCCGTTTTGAAGAGTTATGTATGGAATTATTCAGAAGTACAATAGATTGAAAGAGTATTAAAGGATGCTTAAATATCGAAAGGTTAAGTAAATGAAGTAGTATTGTGGATCTACAAGAATACCAAAAGTATAATAATTGATATAAGATTTCTTTAATGGAAAAGAACCATGTAAAAGTATAAATCCAGATGAAGCAGTAGCATATGGTGCAGCTGTATAAGGAGCAATATTATCAGGATCAAGTAGTTAAAATGTATAGGATTTATTATTGTTGGATGTTACACCATTAAGTTTAGGTTTGGAAACAGCTGGTGGAGTGATGACGGTATTGATTCCAAGAAATACAACAATTCCAACTAAGAAATCTTAAATTTTCACAACTTATGCTGATAATTAACCAGGTGTTTTAATTTAAGTGTTTGAAGGAGAAAGATCGATGACAAAAGACAACAATAATTTAATTTAGATGGAATACCTCCTGCACCTAGAGGAGTACCACAGATCGAAGTAACTTTCGATATTGATGCAAATGGTATAATGAATGTGACAGCGGTTGATAAAGCAACAAGTAAAACAAATAAAATAACAATAACAAATGAGAAAGGAAGATTGAGTAAATAAGAAATCGAAAAGATGATATAAGTGCAAAGCTCAAGATGCAAGTTAAAAGGAAGTTATAGAAGCGAAAAATGGATTAGAATCATATATTTATAGAATTCACTTGAAGAAGAAAAAATTCGTGATAAGATGGATGGAAATGATAAGTAGACATTGGTTAAAAAGATAGAAGAGACAAAGAAATGGTTGGAAGTGAATTAGAATGGTAGAAAAGAAGATTATGAAGGAAAATAGAAAGAAATAGAAAGTATAATGAATCCAATAATGATGAAAGTTTATTAGGCAGGTGGAAATAATATGGCAGGTGATAAAAAAGGAGGACCAACAGTAGAAGAAGTAGATTGATAAACTATGTCTATTTAAATATTTATATATAATATATCTAGTATATTTTAAAATATTTATAAAAAATGTCGGTGCAGAGACTTGAACTCCGGTTTCGACGGCCACAACGTCGTGCCCTAACCACCTAGACTACACCGACTTATTATATAATGATAAAAAAAAGTGATAAATGGAAAAAATAAAAAGAAGTTTCTAGAATAAAAAAGAACATAAGGAAATAAAGTTCGAGAATATTCTAATATGTATAGAAAATAAGTGAGTAATATAAAAAGATGACAAGTGAAGTTTGTATTGGAATAGATTTAGGAACGACTTATAGTTGTGTAGGAGTTTGGTAGAATGATAGAGTAGAGATAATAGCGAATGATTAAGGAAATAGAACAACTGCATCTTATGTAGCGTTTACAGAAAATGATAGATTAATAGGAGATGCAGGTTTAAATTAGGTAGCAAGAAATCCAGAAAATACAGTTTTTGATGCAAAGAGATTGATAGGAAGAAAATTTAATGATCCGATAGTATAAGGAGATATAAAGTTATGGCCTTTTAAAGTGATTTCTGGTGTAGGAGATAAACCTTAAATAGTAGTAAGATATAAAGGTGAAGAGAAGAAATTTCATGCAGAAGAAATATCATCGATGGTTTTGACAAAAATGAAAGAAACAGCTGAAGCATATTTAGGAAAAGGAGTGAAAAATGCAGTGATAACAGTTCCAGCATATTTTAATGATTCTTAAAGATAAGCAACGAAAGATGCAGGAGCAATAGCAGGTTTGAATGTGATGAGAATAATAAATGAGCCAACAGCTGCAGCTATAGCTTATGGTTTGGATAAGAAAACAAGTAGTGAGAAGAATGTTTTGATTTAGGAGGAGGTACATTTGATGTTAGTTTATTAACGATAGAAGAAGGAATATTTGAAGTGAAAGCAACAGCAGGAGATACTCATTTAGGTGGTGAGGATTTTGATAATAGACTTGTAGAGTATTGTGCAGGAGACTTTTAGAGGAAAACGGGACTGGATATGAGAAGTAATAGCGATGAGAAGATTAAGAACATAATGTGAACGTGCGAAGAGAATTTTATCGTCAGCTACAAGTGGAAGTATAGAAGTAGATTCACTATATGAAGGATTATGCGACAACAATAACTAGAGCCCGTTTTGAAGAGTTATGTATGGAATTATTCAGAAGTACAATAGATTGAAAGAGTATTAAAGGATGCTTAAATATCGAAAGGTTAAGTAAATGAAGTAGTATTGTGGATCTACAAGAATACCAAAAGTATAATAATTGATATAAGATTTCTTTAATGGAAAAGAACCATGTAAAAGTATAAATCCAGATGAAGCAGTAGCATATGGTGCAGCTGTATAAGGAGCAATATTATCAGGATCAAGTAGTTAAAATGTATAGGATTTATTATTGTTGGATGTTACACCATTAAGTTTAGGTTTGGAAACAGCTGGTGGAGTGATGACGGTATTGATTCCAAGAAATACAACAATTCCAACTAAGAAATCTTAAATTTTCACAACTTATGCTGATAATTAACCAGGTGTTTTAATTTAAGTGTTTGAAGGAGAAAGATCGATGACAAAAGACAACAATAATTTAATTTAGATGGAATACCTCCTGCACCTAGAGGAGTACCACAGATCGAAGTAACTTTCGATATTGATGCAAATGGTATAATGAATGTGACAGCGGTTGATAAAGCAACAAGTAAAACAAATAAAATAACAATAACAAATGAGAAAGGAAGATTGAGTAAATAAGAAATCGAAAAGATGATATAAGTGCAAAGCTCAAGATGCAAGTTAAAAGGAAGTTATAGAAGCGAAAAATGGATTAGAATCATATATTTATAGAATTCACTTGAAGAAGAAAAAATTCGTGATAAGATGGATGGAAATGATAAGTAGACATTGGTTAAAAAGATAGAAGAGACAAAGAAATGGTTGGAAGTGAATTAGAATGGTAGAAAAGAAGATTATGAAGGAAAATAGAAAGAAATAGAAAGTATAATGAATCCAATAATGATGAAAGTTTATTAGGCAGGTGGAAATAATATGGCAGGTGATAAAAAAGGAGGACCAACAGTAGAAGAAGTAGATTGATAAACTATGTCTATTTAAATATTTATATATAATATATCTAGTATATTTTAAAATATTTATAAAAAATGTCGGTGCAGAGACTTGAACTCCGGTTTCGACGGCCACAACGTCGTGCCCTAACCACCTAGACTACACCGACTTATTATATAATGATAAAAAAAAGTGATAAATGGAAAAAATAAAAAGAAGTTTCTAGAATAAAAAAGAACATAAGGAAATAAAGTTCGAGAATATTCTAATATGTATAGAAAATAAGTGAGTAATATAAAAAGATGACAAGTGAAGTTTGTATTGGAATAGATTTAGGAACGACTTATAGTTGTGTAGGAGTTTGGTAGAATGATAGAGTAGAGATAATAGCGAATGATTAAGGAAATAGAACAACTGCATCTTATGTAGCGTTTACAGAAAATGATAGATTAATAGGAGATGCAGGTTTAAATTAGGTAGCAAGAAATCCAGAAAATACAGTTTTTGATGCAAAGAGATTGATAGGAAGAAAATTTAATGATCCGATAGTATAAGGAGATATAAAGTTATGGCCTTTTAAAGTGATTTCTGGTGTAGGAGATAAACCTTAAATAGTAGTAAGATATAAAGGTGAAGAGAAGAAATTTCATGCAGAAGAAATATCATCGATGGTTTTGACAAAAATGAAAGAAACAGCTGAAGCATATTTAGGAAAAGGAGTGAAAAATGCAGTGATAACAGTTCCAGCATATTTTAATGATTCTTAAAGATAAGCAACGAAAGATGCAGGAGCAATAGCAGGTTTGAATGTGATGAGAATAATAAATGAGCCAACAGCTGCAGCTATAGCTTATGGTTTGGATAAGAAAACAAGTAGTGAGAAGAATGTTTTGATTTAGGAGGAGGTACATTTGATGTTAGTTTATTAACGATAGAAGAAGGAATATTTGAAGTGAAAGCAACAGCAGGAGATACTCATTTAGGTGGTGAGGATTTTGATAATAGACTTGTAGAGTATTGTGCAGGAGACTTTTAGAGGAAAACGGGACTGGATATGAGAAGTAATAGCGATGAGAAGATTAAGAACATAATGTGAACGTGCGAAGAGAATTTTATCGTCAGCTACAAGTGGAAGTATAGAAGTAGATTCACTATATGAAGGATTATGCGACAACAATAACTAGAGCCCGTTTTGAAGAGTTATGTATGGAATTATTCAGAAGTACAATAGATTGAAAGAGTATTAAAGGATGCTTAAATATCGAAAGGTTAAGTAAATGAAGTAGTATTGTGGATCTACAAGAATACCAAAAGTATAATAATTGATATAAGATTTCTTTAATGGAAAAGAACCATGTAAAAGTATAAATCCAGATGAAGCAGTAGCATATGGTGCAGCTGTATAAGGAGCAATATTATCAGGATCAAGTAGTTAAAATGTATAGGATTTATTATTGTTGGATGTTACACCATTAAGTTTAGGTTTGGAAACAGCTGGTGGAGTGATGACGGTATTGATTCCAAGAAATACAACAATTCCAACTAAGAAATCTTAAATTTTCACAACTTATGCTGATAATTAACCAGGTGTTTTAATTTAAGTGTTTGAAGGAGAAAGATCGATGACAAAAGACAACAATAATTTAATTTAGATGGAATACCTCCTGCACCTAGAGGAGTACCACAGATCGAAGTAACTTTCGATATTGATGCAAATGGTATAATGAATGTGACAGCGGTTGATAAAGCAACAAGTAAAACAAATAAAATAACAATAACAAATGAGAAAGGAAGATTGAGTAAATAAGAAATCGAAAAGATGATATAAGTGCAAAGCTCAAGATGCAAGTTAAAAGGAAGTTATAGAAGCGAAAAATGGATTAGAATCATATATTTATAGAATTCACTTGAAGAAGAAAAAATTCGTGATAAGATGGATGGAAATGATAAGTAGACATTGGTTAAAAAGATAGAAGAGACAAAGAAATGGTTGGAAGTGAATTAGAATGGTAGAAAAGAAGATTATGAAGGAAAATAGAAAGAAATAGAAAGTATAATGAATCCAATAATGATGAAAGTTTATTAGGCAGGTGGAAATAATATGGCAGGTGATAAAAAAGGAGGACCAACAGTAGAAGAAGTAGATTGATAAACTATGTCTATTTAAATATTTATATATAATATATCTAGTATATTTTAAAATATTTATAAAAAATGTCGGTGCAGAGACTTGAACTCCGGTTTCGACGGCCACAACGTCGTGCCCTAACCACCTAGACTACACCGACTTATTATATAATGATAAAAAAAAGTGATAAATGGAAAAAATAAAAAGAAGTTTCTAGAATAAAAAAGAACATAAGGAAATAAAGTTCGAGAATATTCTAATATGTATAGAAAATAAGTGAGTAATATAAAAAGATGACAAGTGAAGTTTGTATTGGAATAGATTTAGGAACGACTTATAGTTGTGTAGGAGTTTGGTAGAATGATAGAGTAGAGATAATAGCGAATGATTAAGGAAATAGAACAACTGCATCTTATGTAGCGTTTACAGAAAATGATAGATTAATAGGAGATGCAGGTTTAAATTAGGTAGCAAGAAATCCAGAAAATACAGTTTTTGATGCAAAGAGATTGATAGGAAGAAAATTTAATGATCCGATAGTATAAGGAGATATAAAGTTATGGCCTTTTAAAGTGATTTCTGGTGTAGGAGATAAACCTTAAATAGTAGTAAGATATAAAGGTGAAGAGAAGAAATTTCATGCAGAAGAAATATCATCGATGGTTTTGACAAAAATGAAAGAAACAGCTGAAGCATATTTAGGAAAAGGAGTGAAAAATGCAGTGATAACAGTTCCAGCATATTTTAATGATTCTTAAAGATAAGCAACGAAAGATGCAGGAGCAATAGCAGGTTTGAATGTGATGAGAATAATAAATGAGCCAACAGCTGCAGCTATAGCTTATGGTTTGGATAAGAAAACAAGTAGTGAGAAGAATGTTTTGATTTAGGAGGAGGTACATTTGATGTTAGTTTATTAACGATAGAAGAAGGAATATTTGAAGTGAAAGCAACAGCAGGAGATACTCATTTAGGTGGTGAGGATTTTGATAATAGACTTGTAGAGTATTGTGCAGGAGACTTTTAGAGGAAAACGGGACTGGATATGAGAAGTAATAGCGATGAGAAGATTAAGAACATAATGTGAACGTGCGAAGAGAATTTTATCGTCAGCTACAAGTGGAAGTATAGAAGTAGATTCACTATATGAAGGATTATGCGACAACAATAACTAGAGCCCGTTTTGAAGAGTTATGTATGGAATTATTCAGAAGTACAATAGATTGAAAGAGTATTAAAGGATGCTTAAATATCGAAAGGTTAAGTAAATGAAGTAGTATTGTGGATCTACAAGAATACCAAAAGTATAATAATTGATATAAGATTTCTTTAATGGAAAAGAACCATGTAAAAGTATAAATCCAGATGAAGCAGTAGCATATGGTGCAGCTGTATAAGGAGCAATATTATCAGGATCAAGTAGTTAAAATGTATAGGATTTATTATTGTTGGATGTTACACCATTAAGTTTAGGTTTGGAAACAGCTGGTGGAGTGATGACGGTATTGATTCCAAGAAATACAACAATTCCAACTAAGAAATCTTAAATTTTCACAACTTATGCTGATAATTAACCAGGTGTTTTAATTTAAGTGTTTGAAGGAGAAAGATCGATGACAAAAGACAACAATAATTTAATTTAGATGGAATACCTCCTGCACCTAGAGGAGTACCACAGATCGAAGTAACTTTCGATATTGATGCAAATGGTATAATGAATGTGACAGCGGTTGATAAAGCAACAAGTAAAACAAATAAAATAACAATAACAAATGAGAAAGGAAGATTGAGTAAATAAGAAATCGAAAAGATGATATAAGTGCAAAGCTCAAGATGCAAGTTAAAAGGAAGTTATAGAAGCGAAAAATGGATTAGAATCATATATTTATAGAATTCACTTGAAGAAGAAAAAATTCGTGATAAGATGGATGGAAATGATAAGTAGACATTGGTTAAAAAGATAGAAGAGACAAAGAAATGGTTGGAAGTGAATTAGAATGGTAGAAAAGAAGATTATGAAGGAAAATAGAAAGAAATAGAAAGTATAATGAATCCAATAATGATGAAAGTTTATTAGGCAGGTGGAAATAATATGGCAGGTGATAAAAAAGGAGGACCAACAGTAGAAGAAGTAGATTGATAAACTATGTCTATTTAAATATTTATATATAATATATCTAGTATATTTTAAAATATTTATAAAAAATGTCGGTGCAGAGACTTGAACTCCGGTTTCGACGGCCACAACGTCGTGCCCTAACCACCTAGACTACACCGACTTATTATATAATGATAAAAAAAAGTGATAAATGGAAAAAATAAAAAGAAGTTTCTAGAATAAAAAAGAACATAAGGAAATAAAGTTCGAGAATATTCTAATATGTATAGAAAATAAGTGAGTAATATAAAAAGATGACAAGTGAAGTTTGTATTGGAATAGATTTAGGAACGACTTATAGTTGTGTAGGAGTTTGGTAGAATGATAGAGTAGAGATAATAGCGAATGATTAAGGAAATAGAACAACTGCATCTTATGTAGCGTTTACAGAAAATGATAGATTAATAGGAGATGCAGGTTTAAATTAGGTAGCAAGAAATCCAGAAAATACAGTTTTTGATGCAAAGAGATTGATAGGAAGAAAATTTAATGATCCGATAGTATAAGGAGATATAAAGTTATGGCCTTTTAAAGTGATTTCTGGTGTAGGAGATAAACCTTAAATAGTAGTAAGATATAAAGGTGAAGAGAAGAAATTTCATGCAGAAGAAATATCATCGATGGTTTTGACAAAAATGAAAGAAACAGCTGAAGCATATTTAGGAAAAGGAGTGAAAAATGCAGTGATAACAGTTCCAGCATATTTTAATGATTCTTAAAGATAAGCAACGAAAGATGCAGGAGCAATAGCAGGTTTGAATGTGATGAGAATAATAAATGAGCCAACAGCTGCAGCTATAGCTTATGGTTTGGATAAGAAAACAAGTAGTGAGAAGAATGTTTTGATTTAGGAGGAGGTACATTTGATGTTAGTTTATTAACGATAGAAGAAGGAATATTTGAAGTGAAAGCAACAGCAGGAGATACTCATTTAGGTGGTGAGGATTTTGATAATAGACTTGTAGAGTATTGTGCAGGAGACTTTTAGAGGAAAACGGGACTGGATATGAGAAGTAATAGCGATGAGAAGATTAAGAACATAATGTGAACGTGCGAAGAGAATTTTATCGTCAGCTACAAGTGGAAGTATAGAAGTAGATTCACTATATGAAGGATTATGCGACAACAATAACTAGAGCCCGTTTTGAAGAGTTATGTATGGAATTATTCAGAAGTACAATAGATTGAAAGAGTATTAAAGGATGCTTAAATATCGAAAGGTTAAGTAAATGAAGTAGTATTGTGGATCTACAAGAATACCAAAAGTATAATAATTGATATAAGATTTCTTTAATGGAAAAGAACCATGTAAAAGTATAAATCCAGATGAAGCAGTAGCATATGGTGCAGCTGTATAAGGAGCAATATTATCAGGATCAAGTAGTTAAAATGTATAGGATTTATTATTGTTGGATGTTACACCATTAAGTTTAGGTTTGGAAACAGCTGGTGGAGTGATGACGGTATTGATTCCAAGAAATACAACAATTCCAACTAAGAAATCTTAAATTTTCACAACTTATGCTGATAATTAACCAGGTGTTTTAATTTAAGTGTTTGAAGGAGAAAGATCGATGACAAAAGACAACAATAATTTAATTTAGATGGAATACCTCCTGCACCTAGAGGAGTACCACAGATCGAAGTAACTTTCGATATTGATGCAAATGGTATAATGAATGTGACAGCGGTTGATAAAGCAACAAGTAAAACAAATAAAATAACAATAACAAATGAGAAAGGAAGATTGAGTAAATAAGAAATCGAAAAGATGATATAAGTGCAAAGCTCAAGATGCAAGTTAAAAGGAAGTTATAGAAGCGAAAAATGGATTAGAATCATATATTTATAGAATTCACTTGAAGAAGAAAAAATTCGTGATAAGATGGATGGAAATGATAAGTAGACATTGGTTAAAAAGATAGAAGAGACAAAGAAATGGTTGGAAGTGAATTAGAATGGTAGAAAAGAAGATTATGAAGAAAATAGAAAATAGAAAGTATAATGAATCCAATAATGATGAAAGTTTATT
Organism: Loxodes magnus; assembly: GCA_946699065.1. Lineage (NCBI taxonomy): Eukaryota > Ciliophora > Karyorelictea > Loxodida > Loxodidae > Loxodes > Loxodes magnus. The sequence continues at coordinate 156,936 of CAMPDV010000854.1, forward strand.
AGGCAGGTGGAAATAATATGGCAGGTGATAAAAAAGGAGGACCAACAGTAGAAGAAGTAGATTGATAAACTATGTCTATTTAAATATTTATATATAATATATCTAGTATATTTTAAAATATTTATAAAAAATGTCGGTGCAGAGACTTGAACTCCGGTTTCGACGGCCACAACGTCGTGCCCTAACCACCTAGACTACACCGACTTATTATATAATGATAAAAAAAAGTGATAAATGGAAAAAATAAAAAGAAGTTTCTAGAATAAAAAAGAACATAAGGAAATAAAGTTCGAGAATATTCTAATATGTATAGAAAATAAGTGAGTAATATAAAAAGATGACAAGTGAAGTTTGTATTGGAATAGATTTAGGAACGACTTATAGTTGTGTAGGAGTTTGGTAGAATGATAGAGTAGAGATAATAGCGAATGATTAAGGAAATAGAACAACTGCATCTTATGTAGCGTTTACAGAAAATGATAGATTAATAGGAGATGCAGGTTTAAATTAGGTAGCAAGAAATCCAGAAAATACAGTTTTTGATGCAAAGAGATTGATAGGAAGAAAATTTAATGATCCGATAGTATAAGGAGATATAAAGTTATGGCCTTTTAAAGTGATTTCTGGTGTAGGAGATAAACCTTAAATAGTAGTAAGATATAAAGGTGAAGAGAAGAAATTTCATGCAGAAGAAATATCATCGATGGTTTTGACAAAAATGAAAGAAACAGCTGAAGCATATTTAGGAAAAGGAGTGAAAAATGCAGTGATAACAGTTCCAGCATATTTTAATGATTCTTAAAGATAAGCAACGAAAGATGCAGGAGCAATAGCAGGTTTGAATGTGATGAGAATAATAAATGAGCCAACAGCTGCAGCTATAGCTTATGGTTTGGATAAGAAAACAAGTAGTGAGAAGAATGTTTTGATTTAGGAGGAGGTACATTTGATGTTAGTTTATTAACGATAGAAGAAGGAATATTTGAAGTGAAAGCAACAGCAGGAGATACTCATTTAGGTGGTGAGGATTTTGATAATAGACTTGTAGAGTATTGTGCAGGAGACTTTTAGAGGAAAACGGGACTGGATATGAGAAGTAATAGCGATGAGAAGATTAAGAACATAATGTGAACGTGCGAAGAGAATTTTATCGTCAGCTACAAGTGGAAGTATAGAAGTAGATTCACTATATGAAGGATTATGCGACAACAATAACTAGAGCCCGTTTTGAAGAGTTATGTATGGAATTATTCAGAAGTACAATAGATTGAAAGAGTATTAAAGGATGCTTAAATATCGAAAGGTTAAGTAAATGAAGTAGTATTGTGGATCTACAAGAATACCAAAAGTATAATAATTGATATAAGATTTCTTTAATGGAAAAGAACCATGTAAAAGTATAAATCCAGATGAAGCAGTAGCATATGGTGCAGCTGTATAAGGAGCAATATTATCAGGATCAAGTAGTTAAAATGTATAGGATTTATTATTGTTGGATGTTACACCATTAAGTTTAGGTTTGGAAACAGCTGGTGGAGTGATGACGGTATTGATTCCAAGAAATACAACAATTCCAACTAAGAAATCTTAAATTTTCACAACTTATGCTGATAATTAACCAGGTGTTTTAATTTAAGTGTTTGAAGGAGAAAGATCGATGACAAAAGACAACAATAATTTAATTTAGATGGAATACCTCCTGCACCTAGAGGAGTACCACAGATCGAAGTAACTTTCGATATTGATGCAAATGGTATAATGAATGTGACAGCGGTTGATAAAGCAACAAGTAAAACAAATAAAATAACAATAACAAATGAGAAAGGAAGATTGAGTAAATAAGAAATCGAAAAGATGATATAAGTGCAAAGCTCAAGATGCAAGTTAAAAGGAAGTTATAGAAGCGAAAAATGGATTAGAATCATATATTTATAGAATTCACTTGAAGAAGAAAAAATTCGTGATAAGATGGATGGAAATGATAAGTAGACATTGGTTAAAAAGATAGAAGAGACAAAGAAATGGTTGGAAGTGAATTAGAATGGTAGAAAAGAAGATTATGAAGGAAAATAGAAAGAAATAGAAAGTATAATGAATCCAATAATGATGAAAGTTTATTAGGCAGGTGGAAATAATATGGCAGGTGATAAAAAAGGAGGACCAACAGTAGAAGAAGTAGATTGATAAACTATGTCTATTTAAATATTTATATATAATATATCTAGTATATTTTAAAATATTTATAAAAAATGTCGGTGCAGAGACTTGAACTCCGGTTTCGACGGCCACAACGTCGTGCCCTAACCACCTAGACTACACCGACTTATTATATAATGATAAAAAAAAGTGATAAATGGAAAAAAATAAAAAGAAGTTTCTAGAATAAAAAAGAACATAAGGAAATAAAGTTCGAGAATATTCTAATATGTATAGAAAATAAGTGAGTAATATAAAAAGATGACAAGTGAAGTTTGTATTGGAATAGATTTAGGAACGACTTATAGTTGTGTAGGAGTTTGGTAGAATGATAGAGTAGAGATAATAGCGAATGATTAAGGAAATAGAACAACTGCATCTTATGTAGCGTTTACAGAAAATGATAGATTAATAGGAGATGCAGGTTTAAATTAGGTAGCAAGAAATCCAGAAAATACAGTTTTTGATGCAAAGAGATTGATAGGAAGAAAATTTAATGATCCGATAGTATAAGGAGATATAAAGTTATGGCCTTTTAAAGTGATTTCTGGTGTAGGAGATAAACCTTAAATAGTAGTAAGATATAAAGGTGAAGAGAAGAAATTTCATGCAGAAGAAATATCATCGATGGTTTTGACAAAAATGAAAGAAACAGCTGAAGCATATTTAGGAAAAGGAGTGAAAAATGCAGTGATAACAGTTCCAGCATATTTTAATGATTCTTAAAGATAAGCAACGAAAGATGCAGGAGCAATAGCAGGTTTGAATGTGATGAGAATAATAAATGAGCCAACAGCTGCAGCTATAGCTTATGGTTTGGATAAGAAAACAAGTAGTGAGAAGAATGTTTTGATTTAGGAGGAGGTACATTTGATGTTAGTTTATTAACGATAGAAGAAGGAATATTTGAAGTGAAAGCAACAGCAGGAGATACTCATTTAGGTGGTGAGGATTTTGATAATAGACTTGTAGAGTATTGTGCAGGAGACTTTTAGAGGAAAACGGGACTGGATATGAGAAGTAATAGCGATGAGAAGATTAAGAACATAATGTGAACGTGCGAAGAGAATTTTATCGTCAGCTACAAGTGGAAGTATAGAAGTAGATTCACTATATGAAGGATTATGCGACAACAATAACTAGAGCCCGTTTTGAAGAGTTATGTATGGAATTATTCAGAAGTACAATAGATTGAAAGAGTATTAAAGGATGCTTAAATATCGAAAGGTTAAGTAAATGAAGTAGTATTGTGGATCTACAAGAATACCAAAAGTATAATAATTGATATAAGATTTCTTTAATGGAAAAGAACCATGTAAAAGTATAAATCCAGATGAAGCAGTAGCATATGGTGCAGCTGTATAAGGAGCAATATTATCAGGATCAAGTAGTTAAAATGTATAGGATTTATTATTGTTGGATGTTACACCATTAAGTTTAGGTTTGGAAACAGCTGGTGGAGTGATGACGGTATTGATTCCAAGAAATACAACAATTCCAACTAAGAAATCTTAAATTTTCACAACTTATGCTGATAATTAACCAGGTGTTTTAATTTAAGTGTTTGAAGGAGAAAGATCGATGACAAAAGACAACAATAATTTAATTTAGATGGAATACCTCCTGCACCTAGAGGAGTACCACAGATCGAAGTAACTTTCGATATTGATGCAAATGGTATAATGAATGTGACAGCGGTTGATAAAGCAACAAGTAAAACAAATAAAATAACAATAACAAATGAGAAAGGAAGATTGAGTAAATAAGAAATCGAAAAGATGATATAAGTGCAAAGCTCAAGATGCAAGTTAAAAGGAAGTTATAGAAGCGAAAAATGGATTAGAATCATATATTTATAGAATTCACTTGAAGAAGAAAAAATTCGTGATAAGATGGATGGAAATGATAAGTAGACATTGGTTAAAAAGATAGAAGAGACAAAGAAATGGTTGGAAGTGAATTAGAATGGTAGAAAAGAAGATTATGAAGGAAAATAGAAAGTATAGTGAATCCAATAATGATGAAAGTTTATTAGGCAGGTGGAAATAATATGGCAGGTGATAAAAAAGGAGGACCAACAGTAGAAGAAGTAGATTGATAAACTATGTCTATTTAAATATTTATATATAATATATCTAGTATATTTTAAAATATTTATAAAAAATGTCGGTGCAGAGACTTGAACTCCGGTTTCGACGGCCACAACGTCGTGCCCTAACCACCTAGACTACACCGACTTATTATATAATGATAAAAAAAAGTGATAAATGGAAAAAATAAAAAGAAGTTTCTAGAATAAAAAAGAACATAAGGAAATAAAGTTCGAGAATATTCTAATATGTATAGAAAATAAGTGAGTAATATAAAAAGATGACAAGTGAAGTTTGTATTGGAATAGATTTAGGAACGACTTATAGTTGTGTAGGAGTTTGGTAGAATGATAGAGTAGAGATAATAGCGAATGATTAAGGAAATAGAACAACTGCATCTTATGTAGCGTTTACAGAAAATGATAGATTAATAGGAGATGCAGGTTTAAATTAGGTAGCAAGAAATCCAGAAAATACAGTTTTTGATGCAAAGAGATTGATAGGAAGAAAATTTAATGATCCGATAGTATAAGGAGATATAAAGTTATGGCCTTTTAAAGTGATTTCTGGTGTAGGAGATAAACCTTAAATAGTAGTAAGATATAAAGGTGAAGAGAAGAAATTTCATGCAGAAGAAATATCATCGATGGTTTTGACAAAAATGAAAGAAACAGCTGAAGCATATTTAGGAAAAGGAGTGAAAAATGCAGTGATAACAGTTCCAGCATATTTTAATGATTCTTAAAGATAAGCAACGAAAGATGCAGGAGCAATAGCAGGTTTGAATGTGATGAGAATAATAAATGAGCCAACAGCTGCAGCTATAGCTTATGGTTTGGATAAGAAAACAAGTAGTGAGAAGAATGTTTTGATTTAGGAGGAGGTACATTTGATGTTAGTTTATTAACGATAGAAGAAGGAATATTTGAAGTGAAAGCAACAGCAGGAGATACTCATTTAGGTGGTGAGGATTTTGATAATAGACTTGTAGAGTATTGTGCAGGAGACTTTTAGAGGAAAACGGGACTGAATATGAGAAGTAATAGCGATGAGAAGATTAAGAACATAATGTGAACGTGCGAAGAGAATTTTATCGTCAGCTACAAGTGGAAGTATAGAAGTAGATTCACTATATGAAGGATTATGCGACAACAATAACTAGAGCCCGTTTTGAAGAGTTATGTATGGAATTATTCAGAAGTACAATAGATTGAAAGAGTATTAAAGGATGCTTAAATATCGAAAGGTTAAGTAAATGAAGTAGTATTGTGGATCTACAAGAATACCAAAAGTATAATAATTGATATAAGATTTCTTTAATGGAAAAGAACCATGTAAAAGTATAAATCCAGATGAAGCAGTAGCATATGGTGCAGCTGTATAAGGAGCAATATTATCAGGATCAAGTAGTTAAAATGTATAGGATTTATTATTGTTGGATGTTACACCATTAAGTTTAGGTTTGGAAACAGCTGGTGGAGTGATGACGGTATTGATTCCAAGAAATACAACAATTCCAACTAAGAAATCTTAAATTTTCACAACTTATGCTGATAATTAACCAGGTGTTTTAATTTAAGTGTTTGAAGGAGAAAGATCGATGACAAAAGACAACAATAATTTAATTTAGATGGAATACCTCCTGCACCTAGAGGAGTACCACAGATCGAAGTAACTTTCGATATTGATGCAAATGGTATAATGAATGTGACAGCGGTTGATAAAGCAACAAGGTAAAACAAATAAAATAACAATAACAAATGAGAAAGGAAGATTGAGTAAATAAGAAATCGAAAAGATGATATAAGTGCAAAGCTCAAGATGCAAGTTAAAAGGAAGTTATAGAAGCGAAAAATGAATTAGAATCATATATTTATAGAATTCACTTGAAGAAGAAAAAATTCGTGATAAGATGGATGGAAATGATAAGTAGACATTGGTTAAAAAGATAGAAGAGACAAAGAAATGGTTGGAAGTGAATTAGAATGGTAGAAAAGAAGATTATGAAGGAAAGAAATAGAAAGTATAGTGAATCCAATAATGATGAAAGTTTATTAGGCAGGTGGAAATAATATGGCAGGTGATAAAAAAGGAGGACCAACAGTAGAAGAAGTAGATTGATAAACTATGTCTATTTAAATATTTATATATAATATATCTAGTATATTTTAAAATATTTATAAAAAATGTCGGTGCAGAGACTTGAACTCCGGTTTCGACGGCCACAACGTCGTGCCCTAACCACCTAGACTACACCGACTTATTATATAATGATAAAAAAAAGTGATAAATGGAAAAAATAAAAGAAGTTTCTAGAATAAAAAAGAACATAAGGAAATAAAGTTCGAGAATATTCTAATATGTATAGAAAATAAGTGAGTAATATAAAAAGATGACAAGTGAAGTTTGTATTGGAATAGATTTAGGAACGACTTATAGTTGTGTAGGAGTTTGGTAGAATGATAGAGTAGAGATAATAGCGAATGATTAAGGAAATAGAACAACTGCATCTTATGTAGCGTTTACAGAAAATGATAGATTAATAGGAGATGCAGGTTTAAATTAGGTAGCAAGAAATCCAGAAAATACAGTTTTTGATGCAAAGAGATTGATAGGAAGAAAATTTAATGATCCGATAGTATAAGGAGATATAAAGTTATGGCCTTTTAAAGTGATTTCTGGTGTAGGAGATAAACCTTAAATAGTAGTAAGATATAAAGGTGAAGAGAAGAAATTTCATGCAGAAGAAATATCATCGATGGTTTTGACAAAAATGAAAGAAACAGCTGAAGCATATTTAGGAAAAGGAGTGAAAAATGCAGTGATAACAGTTCCAGCATATTTTAATGATTCTTAAAGATAAGCAACGAAAGATGCAGGAGCAATAGCAGGTTTGAATGTGATGAGAATAATAAATGAGCCAACAGCTGCAGCTATAGCTTATGGTTTGGATAAGAAAACAAGTAGTGAGAAGAATGTTTTGATTTAGGAGGAGGTACATTTGATGTTAGTTTTATTAACGATAGAAGAAGGAATATTTGAAGTGAAAGCAACAGCAGGAGATACTCATTTAGGTGGTGAGGATTTTGATAATAGACTTGTAGAGTATTGTGCAGGAGACTTTTAGAGGAAAACGGGACTGAATATGAGAAGTAATAGCGATGAGAAGATTAAGAACATAATGTGAACGTGCGAAGAGAATTTTATCGTCAGCTACAAGTGGAAGTATAGAAGTAGATTCACTATATGAAGGATTATGCGACAACAATAACTAGAGCCCGTTTTGAAGAGTTATGTATGGAATTATTCAGAAGTACAATAGATTGAAAGAGTATTAAAGGATGCTTAAATATCGAAAGGTTAAGTAAATGAAGTAGTATTGTGGATCTACAAGAATACCAAAAGTATAATAATTGATATAAGATTTCTTTAATGGAAAAGAACCATGTAAAAGTATAAATCCAGATGAAGCAGTAGCATATGGTGCAGCTGTATAAGGAGCAATATTATCAGGATCAAGTAGTTAAAATGTATAGGATTTATTATTGTTGGATGTTACACCATTAAGTTTAGGTTTGGAAACAGCTGGTGGAGTGATGACGGTATTGATTCCAAGAAATACAACAATTCCAACTAAGAAATCTTAAATTTTCACAACTTATGCTGATAATTAACCAGGTGTTTTAATTTAAGTGTTTGAAGGAGAAAGATCGATGACAAAAGACAACAATAATTTAATTTAGATGGAATACCTCCTGCACCTAGAGGAGTACCACAGATCGAAGTAACTTTCGATATTGATGCAAATGGTATAATGAATGTGACAGCGGTTGATAAAGCAACAAGTAAAACAAATAAAATAACAATAACAAATGAGAAAGGAAGATTGAGTAAATAAGAAATCGAAAAGATGATATAAGAAGCAGAAAAGTACAAAGCTCAAGATGCAAGTTAAAAGGAAGTTATAGAAGCGAAAAATGGATTAGAATCATATATTTATAGAATTCACTTGAAGAAGAAAAAATTCGTGATAAGATGGATGGAAATGATAAGTAGACATTGGTTAAAAAGATAGAAGAGACAAAGAAATGGTTGGAAGTGAATTAGAATGGTAGAAAAGAAGATTATGAAGAAAATAGAGAAATAGAAAGTATAGTGAATCCAATAATGATGAAAGTTTATTAGGCAGGTGGAAATAATATGGCAGGTGATAAAAAAGGAGGACCAACAGTAGAAGAAGTAGATTGATAAACTATGTCTATTTAAATATTTATATATAATATATCTAGTATATTTTAAAATATTTATAAAAAATGTCGGTGCAGAGACTTGAACTCCGGTTTCGACGGCCACAACGTCGTGCCCTAACCACCTAGACTACACCGACTTATTATATAATGATAAAAAAAAGTGATAAATGGAAAAAAATAAAAAGAAGTTTCTAGAATAAAAAAGAACATAAGGAAATAAAGTTCGAGAATATTCTAATATGTATAGAAAATAAGTGAGTAATATAAAAAGATGACAAGTGAAGTTTGTATTGGAATAGATTTAGGAACGACTTATAGTTGTGTAGGAGTTTGGTAGAATGATAGAGTAGAGATAATAGCGAATGATTAAGGAAATAGAACAACTGCATCTTATGTAGCGTTTACAGAAAATGATAGATTAATAGGAGATGCAGGTTTAAATTAGGTAGCAAGAAATCCAGAAAATACAGTTTTTGATGCAAAGAGATTGATAGGAAGAAAATTTAATGATCCGATAGTATAAGGAGATATAAAGTTATGGCCTTTTAAAGTGATTTCTGGTGTAGGAGATAAACCTTAAATAGTAGTAAGATATAAAGGTGAAGAGAAGAAATTTCATGCAGAAGAAATATCATCGATGGTTTTGACAAAAATGAAAGAAACAGCTGAAGCATATTTAGGAAAAGGAGTGAAAAATGCAGTGATAACAGTTCCAGCATATTTTAATGATTCTTAAAGATAAGCAACGAAAGATGCAGGAGCAATAGCAGGTTTGAATGTGATGAGAATAATAAATGAGCCAACAGCTGCAGCTATAGCTTATGGTTTGGATAAGAAAACAAGTAGTGAGAAGAATGTTTTGATTTAGGAGGAGGTACATTTGATGTTAGTTTATTAACGATAGAAGAAGAATATTTGAAGTGAAAGCAACAGCAGGAGATACTCATTTAGGTGGTGAGGATTTTGATAATAGACTTGTAGAGTATTGTGCAGGAGACTTTTAGAGGAAAACGGGACTGGATATGAGAAGTAATAGCGATGAGAAGATTAAGAACATAATGTGAACGTGCGAAGAGAATTTTATCGTCAGCTACAAGTGCAAGTATAGAAGTAGATTCACTATATGAAGGAGAGGATTATGCGACAACAATAACTAGAGCCCGTTTTGAAGAGTTATGTATGGAATTATTCAGAAGTACAATAGATCCAGTTGAAAGAGTATTAAAGGATGCTTAAATATCGAAAGGTTAAGTAAATGAAGTAGTATTAGTAGGTGGATCTACAAGAATACCAAAAGTATAATAATTGATATAAGATTTCTTTAATGGAAAAGAACCATGTAAAAGTATAAATCCAGATGAAGCAGTAGCATATGGTGCAGCTGTATAAGGAGCAATATTATCAGGATCAAGTAGTTAAAATGTATAGGATTTATTATTGTTGGATGTTACACCATTAAGTTTAGGTTTGGAAACAGCTGGTGGAGTGATGACGGTATTGATTCCAAGAAATACAACAATTCCAACTAAGAAATCTTAAATTTTCACGACTTATGCTGATAATTAACCAGGTGTTTTAATTTAAGTGTTTGAAGGAGAAAGATCGATGACAAAAGATAACAATTTATTAGGAAAATTTCATTTAGATGGAATACCTGCTGCACCTAGAGGAGTACCATAGATCGAAGTAACTTTCGATATTGATGCAAATGGTATAATGAATGTGACGGCGGTTGATAAAGCAACAAGTAAAACAAATAAAATAACAATAACAAATGAGAAAGGAAGATTGAGTAAATAAGAAATCGAAAAGATGATATAAGAAGCAGAAAAGTACAAAGCTCAAGATGCAAGTTAAAAGGAAGTTATAGAAGCGAAAAATGGATTAGAATCATATATTTATGGAGTGAAGAATTCACTTGAAGAAGAAAAAATTCGTGATAAGATAGATGGAAATGATAAGTAGACATTGATTAAAAAGATAGAAGAGACAAAGAAATGGTTGGAAGCGAATTAGAATGGTAGAAAAGATGATTATGAAGGAAAATAGAAAGAAATAGAAAGTATAGTAAATCCAATAATGATGAAAGTTTATTAGGCAGGTGGAAATAATATGCCAGGTGATAAAAAAGGAGGACCAACAGTAGAAGAAGTAGATTGATAAACTATGTCTATTTAAATATTTATATATGAAAATGAATATATCTAGTATATTTAAGTTTTATATTATGTAGATATGAATTTTTTTTTAAAAATGATGCTTTTGGTTTTCCAAGGTGATCATTTTTTAATAATTTAATAATTTTTTTCTTTTTTTAATTTAATAAGTTTTTTGAATTTTTATAAATTTTTTTAATGCATTTTTATAACTTAGGATATCAGATTTTTAGATTTATTTTTTTATTATTAAAAATTTTAGTTTGCTTTTCGTTTTTCTTTTTTACTTTGTCTTTTATTCTTTTTACAGGAGATCATAAATTTCAATTTAATTTTTTTTTCGAAATCTTTTAATGCTTAATTTGACTATGCCTAAGAGTTTATATTTTTTTTCTTCTTTATTTTTTTCACTTTTTAATTTGGATTCATATATATGCATATACTGAACCAACGTTTTCTCTACAATTTCTTTTTTCTAATTCAATCCATTTGATTTTCGGCGGAATTCTCTCAAGTTCTTTTTTCCATTTCCTCAAATTATTACAAATTTTTTCCAAGTATTAGGTGTAACAAAGTTATTTATTTTTTATGTTTTACTGCATTAAAATTTTTCTGTTTTTTCTATAAGTTTTTCGAATTTTATTTATTTTATTATTTAACTTTTCATCAATTTTAATTTTAATTTTTATTATAACTTTTATTCTTATCCTATCTTAAAATATTAATTTTGCTTATTTTAAGATATCTTTTATTACATATGGTTTTTAAATAGGATGGATCAATCCTTCAGCTGAGATTAACTTAACACATAGTACCATAAAGTACTTCAAAAGTGACAACTGAGCAAGAATCTTGTCAGAAGACAAAAGTAAAGAGCTTGAGACATTTAATAATGGTTTTTGAAAGATGCCAGACAAATAGATCTCGTTTTTCATCAATCATGCCCTGTTAAAAGCCAGAATTTCCAAAGGAGAGAAGCACTAGATGAAACTTAC